>OX333078.1:12465316-12571231 GCA_946863875.1 Alloplasta piceator
TTTTTTTTTCATATTCTTAAAGTTTAGACCTTTAAGAGTATATTCTTGAAAGGAAATTTTCAAATTCCAATAATTTAAGGAGTTATAGCTATTTTAGTGACGCAGTAACTACGCCGGTCGCGTCGGAGCGTAACTTTAAGAGTATTCCGGTCTAGTATTTTGAAAAAAAATATTTTTTTTTCCATATTCTTGAAGCACCTCTCAGAATATATCCTCGAAAGAAATTTTTCAATTCCAATAAGTAAAGGTGTTATAGCTACTTTAGTGATGGAGTAACTACGCCCGTCACGTTGGGGCGTAACTTTAAGGGAGTATTCTGGTCTAGAATTTTGAAAAAATCATTTTTTTTGCATATTCTTAAAGTTCAGACCTTTGAGAATAAATTCTTGAAAGGAATTTTTTTAATTCTAATAATTCGAGGAGTTATAGCTATTTTAGTGACGCAGTAACTACGCCCGCCACGTTGGAGCGTAACTTTAAGGGAGTATTCTGGTCTAGAATTTTGAAAGAATCATTTTTCTTTGCATATTCTTAAAGTTCAGACCTTTGAGAATAAATTCTTGAAAATAAATTTTTTAATTCCAATAATTCAAGGAGTTATAGCTATTTTAGTGACGCAGTAACTACGCGCGTCACGTTAGAGCGTAACTTTAAGGGAGTATTCTGGTCTAGAATTTTGAAAAAATCATTTTTCTTTGCATATTCTTTAAGTTCAGACCTTTGAGAATAAATTCTTCAAAATAAATTTTTTAATTCCAATAATTCAAGGAGTTATAGCTATTTTAGTGACGCAGTAACTACGCGCGTCACGTTAGAGCGTAACTTTAAGGGAGTATTCTGGTCTAGAATTTTGAAAAAAAATTTTTTTTGCATATTCTTAAAGTTTAGACCTTTAAGAATATATTCTTGAAAGGAAATTTTTAAATTCAAATAATTCAAGGAGTTATAGCTATTTTAGTGACGCAGTAACTATGCTATTTACGTTGGAGCGTAATTTTAAGAGGGAGTATTTTGGCCTAGAATTTTGAAAAAATCATTTTTTTGCATGTTCTTAAAGTTTAGACCTTCAAGAATATATTATTGAAAGGAAATTTTGAAATTTCAATAATTTAAGGAGTTATAGCTATTTTAGTAACGCTGCACTATGCTATTTACGTCGGAGCGTAACTTTAAGGAAGTATTCTGGTCTAGAATTTTGAAAAAATCATTTTTTTTCATATTCTCAAAGTTGAGACCTTTAAGAATATATTCTTGTAAGGAAATTTTTAAATTCCAATAATTTAAGGAGTTATAGCTATTTTAGTGACGCAGTAACTACGCCCGTCACGTTGGAGCGTAACTTTAAGGGAATATTCTGGTCTAGAATTTAGACAAAATCATTCTTGTTTTGCATATTCTTGAAGTTTAGACCTTTAAGAATATATCCTTGAAAGGAAATTTTCAAATTCCAAAAATTTATGGAGTTATAGCTATTTTAGTGACGCAGCAATTACGCAAATCGGACTTTAGACGTTTTTTTCAAAACTACTTTTCTGACATATCTCAAGTTCTACTCGACCGATTTACTTCAAATTTTTCGCCAACCTTCAATGTATAAATTTCTATCTTCCCTACCAATTTTGTATCAAAATCATTTTTTTTACTATTGTAAAAAAATTAAATACCATGAAAAAAATAGTCGAAAAACGCCTTTTTTTGTTCAGACAGCGAAATTTTTTTTTCCATTTTCTCTGAAGTAGGGGCTATAACGACATTCTTACTAATTAAGAATATTTTTTTAAATTTTTTATCGGATGACTGGAAAGATTGCAATCGTGTCAGCTAGCACACCCCTTTTTTTAGCCCCAACTTTACCAGCTTATAACTTATTTCATTTCAAATTTTTATCTCAAAATTTTTTTTATCTATTGTCAAAATATTAATATGTTTAAAAAAAGAGGTTGGTAAAAATATTTATTGTTCTTTTATCAAGCTCGATGGAGAGCTCAAAATTTATGTCTCTAGACCAGAATACCGCCTTCAGCGTTGAAATTCAATTACAACAAAATTGAATCGAATCTCGAATTTCATCTCGAGTCTCGTTCGAGGAAAAAAGATCGATTTTCATTGAAAATGAACGTATTAGATGTGAAAGATGTACGAATTACGTTGAAAATTCTCACCGCATTGGAGAAGTTCATGATGTAAGTCGATTTCAACGAGCTCACGTTGAATATTATCAAATTTCCCGGTTCGTCGCGATAAAGGATCTCGTCATCTGTAATTTAAAAAAAATATAAATATACATTATATATTATAATTATATAATGGAAATTGATTAATGTGAGACGATATTTACAATTTTCTTGAAACAAAATTTTTGATTTGAACATGGTAAATGTTACAATAACAACAATAATAATGATACAATAAAATATAAATATAAAATAAATATTTAAAAAATATATACATATAAATATATATATTGACGAACAACTAGCGAGAAATTTTTATAACGACAAAATGTTGCGAATTGTGTTGTTGGTTTTTTGTCTGCGATTGAGGAAAACCCCATTTTCGTGGAAATGACAGCAGGGGGAGAAACCGATACAATTTCAAAAGCTGTAGTTTGATTCTGCATATATAGACATGTATATATCAGGGTGGGCAAAAACAAACCCTCTGTTTTTTTTCACATTGTAATTCTCGTCGAGATTTTTGTAGCTCTTTTTTCAAAAGAATCGATCTCGCACGAACGAAGAATTGTACGTATTTTTTTTTCTATTGCCGCATCAATGTCCAAATTTGAAAAATAACAATTTTTGGGAATTTCAAAATTCAGATATCACATCATTATTCATTGTGTAAATTGTTTGTGACGAAAAAAAGATAAAGTTTTCATCAAATTCCGACTCTGTGCCACTTTTTTTTAATGAGTTAGTCGAAATCTTTGCAATTTAGTGATTTTTCATGATTTTGGTGTTTCCATCGTTGCAAAGCAGCCAAAGTGAGATTTTTTAAATTTATTTTTAGCAAGATATATATTTTGTGCATTTGCCATTTAAAGTCTGCAATAAAAAGCCCAAAATGCATCTCAACGATTTGTCATTTTGGAAAATTTCTCAGGAAGAAATTAATTTGAAAAATAAAATATTTCCATTACAAAATCATGATTTTTTGGCCTCTGATGAGAGATTTTCTGTTAATTTTGTCATCGATTTTTTCTTTTATCTCTGTCGAACGATTGTTTATTTTGAACTTGAGGAACGTGCGATGATATTTGCTATACAAATTTCTAGAAACAAAATTTTCCATTTCGACTTTGACATTGTTGATGTAACAGCACATTCCCCAATTTCCATGTAATTTATCGCTTACCAAGAAAAAAGAAAATAGAAAAAAATTGTATAAAATACACTACTAAAGATCGAATAATTGCATTGAGAAAATCGTTTATTAATAGTAAAAATATATATTTAGTTGGCACTTTTATTTAAATATTCCTTAACTATTAAAAAATTTGTTAGTCGTTAAAAAATATCCGTGTTCTCATAGTCAAACTTTATTTGTGTCAAAATAATTTAATAACTATTAACAAATATTTATTTCGCCATATCCAACTTTGCATTAGTTAATAGTTAACGAATCCTGGTACATAGAAATATATTGTTTTCCGCGATGGAATTTTGGATACTGATAATTCGTTCGAAAAAATCGTACTGGGTTGAAGATTGACAGCAACTTTTTGATTTTTTAGAAAAAAATTAAGCACCGATGATTTTTGGGATATTTTGATTTTTCAATTATTAGAAATGCCACACTGAGAAAACAGTTTATTTGTAGTAAAGAAATATATTTAGTTAGCACTTTTACTTAAATATTCCTTAACTGTTACAAAATTTGTTAAACGTTAAGAAATATTTTATTTGTGTCAAAATAATTTATTAACTGTTAAAAAATAATTGATTTCGCCATATTCAACTTTACATTTGTTAACATTTAGCAAATCCTCGTACATTGTTTTCTTAGTGCATTTTTGGCAAATTTCAACATTGATGTGACGGTGATAAAAAAATTGTCCAAGCCTCTCTGCGTGAGTATTCAACCCATTTGGCTAAAAATTTTGCCCGTTATTTCAGACACGCATAGCTAAATATCTAACCTCTAAAACATTCAATTTTTCAATAATAAATGAATTTTTTAACCAATTTATAAAAAAAAAAATCGATTTCGATGACCTCTTTGTTCACAAGCCCGCCATTTCGTTTTTTTTCCTTAAAATATGCATGTTATATGTTAGTTCATTAGAATTAAGTCTACAAAACAATAATCTCTTCGGATTTTTTATTTCGGATGACTAGGTAAGGCTGTGTGCTTTCCCGAAACAAGTCACCTTTTTTCGAGGACTCCACTTTGACGTACAAAATCATAAACAAATTCATGTAAAATGAAGAAAACAATTTTTTTTTGTACTCTTCAAGATGCAAATAACAACATGTAATAATTTCAAAACGATCGCATTTTATTTTGTTATTTAAAAAAATTAATGAAAAAAACGTTATAATTTCGGTCGTCACAGTGGACTACTTACCTACTACCTACCTACCTACCTACCTACCTATCCACCTACCTACCTATCTATACCTACCTACCTATCTACCTACCTACCTACCTATACCTACCTATACTTACCTACGTACCTATCTACCTACCTACCTACCTAACTACTTACCTACCTACCTACTACTACTACCTTTAAGTAAAAGTGGTGAAAAGGGAAAACAAGTGTTTCAATAAGGAGAGTAATAATTGAAAAAGGCTTTTTTTGCAATCACTCTAATGTATTAATGTGTGTGGAAACACGGGAGAACAGCCGAGAACCAACATACCACCGATGTCCATTGATCGATCCCACAGGAGTTGCAGGCATGTTCCTGTGTTTACCGTGGTAAGTATCAACCACGCAGGTATCACTATACATACCTTCCCTCATCCCCGCGAAAATTCCC
The DNA here is from genome assembly GCA_946863875.1 of Alloplasta piceator. Classification (NCBI taxonomy): domain Eukaryota; kingdom Metazoa; phylum Arthropoda; class Insecta; order Hymenoptera; family Ichneumonidae; genus Alloplasta; species Alloplasta piceator. The sequence goes on from OX333078.1 coordinate 12,470,305, forward strand.
ATACCCGGCGGCAGTTACCATTCCCGAAATCCCACTTTGTCATTATGAATATGAGCCGAAGGGTTTAGAATGGAGCGCTTAATGATAATAACAATAATAACAACCAATCTATGATTGGACTGTAATATTGGAGGAAAATTGCGTATTTCTACTATATTTTGCAATTTTTGAATTTCCATTTATTTTATCCATCCACTTTTGACTTCCTTTTTTATTTTTATCAAATTTTTTATTTTTACCTACTTTTGACTTTCCCATGATAAAAACATTTTTTCAATAAGCTTTTCTCACAATGAACCGAAATGTTAATGGAATTTTGAAAAATCTACATACAGTGGGTCGAAAAAGTATTCGTACACCGCGTTTTTTGCCAATAACTTCATAGGTATACATGATATCGAATCCAAACCTATTTCGTTTAATACTCCATCAAGTATAGAGATAATCTGCAAATGAAGAATTTTTTCCCAGGAAAAATAAAAGAATTATGCAAAAAAAACGAAAATTTTCGGGCAAAAAAAGTATTCGTACATTTACAATTGAGCTGCTAAACCTCGATACTGACTCACGCATGGTCTGAACTCTGCGTAAAATGTGAACAAGTCTTTGTTTACACATCGGCCTTCATCTATTCTATGCGATAGTGGATCTTCAAGCTCTGGACAGACATGACGGCAAAGAAAAGCAAAATATCAATATCCATGTGAGATAGAGTGATTTTTCTTCGGAAATGCGGTGAAAGTTGCCGAAAAATTAGTAAAGAACTAAATCTAAGTTTTACAACAGTGCAATATATAATAAAAAAATTCGAAACTACAAACAGCACCGAAAATACGCCACGAACCGATCGACCGAGAACGAGAACGTCGGAGTATCGTTAAAGAGGCTACAAAAAAACCGTTCATAAGTGCTTGCAGTTTAGCGAATGATCTCGCGTCAATATCAAAGAAGATCGTCTGTCCCCAGACTATTCGAAACGTTTTGCATTCTGCCCAAATATACGGCAGAACTGCCCGGAAAAAACCATCAATTAATAATACAAATCGAGAAAAACGTTTGGGTTTCGAAAAAACCTACAGCAATAAATCTATAGGAGCCGCAGATGTTAAATTTCGATTCATCCGAGAATACGACACGTTTCCAAAATTCTATAGATTTATTTCTGCAGGTTTTTGCGAAACCTAAACGCTTTTCTTGATTTGTATGATCAATTAATGGTTTTTTCCGGGCAGTTCTGCCGTGTATTTGGGCAGAATGCAAAACGTTTCGAATAGTCTGGGGACAGACGACCTTCCCTAATGTTGACGCGAGATCATTCGCTAAACTGCGAGCACTTGTGAACGGTTTTTTTGTAACCTCTTTAACAATACTCCGACGCTCTCGATCTCGGTCGACCGGTTCGTGGCTTATTTTCGGTGCTGTTTGTCGTTTTGTATTTTTATATTATATATTGCATGATTGTGAAACTTAGATTTAGTTCTTTACTAATTTTTTGGTAACTTTCACCACGTTTCCGAAGAAAAATCCCTCTATTTCACATGGATATTGATATTTCGCTTTTCTTTGCCGTCATGTCTGTTCAGAGCTTGAAGATCCACTACCGCATAGAATAGGTCAAAACCAATGTGTAAACCAAGACTTGTTCACATTTTACGCAGAGTTCATACCATGCGTGAATCAGTATCGAGGTTCAGCAGCTCAATTGTAAATGTACGAATACTTTTTTTGCCCGAAAATTTTCGTTTTTTTTGCATAATTCTTTTATCATTCCTAGGAAAAAATTCTTCATTTGCAGATTATCTCTATACTTGATGGAGTATTAAACGAAATAGGTTTGGATTCGATATAATGTATACCCATGAAGTTATTGGCAAAAAACGCAGTGTACGAATACTTTTTTGATCCACTGTAATCAAGAATACTATATCACGAAAATCAAAATTGCAAAATTTCTTTTTTATCCTTGGAACTTAATCTTCCTTGATTCAGTTCAAATGAGAGGAACTGATAAGAATGAAATAATCGTAATTAATTCAACGATGCTCGAATAATATCGATTATTCTGAAGTGATAAGGAAATGGAAATGCACATAATTTTGTGAAAATTTAGGAATGAATGAATAATGAAATTTAGGATTTTGCATATTCATGACATTCTACTTTTATCGAGAAATAAAAATTCTGCAATGCTGAATTCCGTGTAACTTTGTTATTTATCGCTGAAATTATTTTAAAAAATTCACAAAATTTGATTGAATTATAATTAATTCTTCCCACAAAAAAAAATTCTAAGAAATCAGTGATAATGAGCCTTCCAATGTGGTTTCCCCCCTTAAATGTATTCAAAATTCCAGCGAGTTTTGCCAAAGGTCTTGTGATTTTTTCTTTCAAATCAAACTCCGGATTTGCGCCGGCGAAGATCGAAAATTTATTGAAAAGAATTCTTCGCGATTATAATTAAATTTTGATAAATGTTTCTAATCAAATTTTGTAACAATTATGTTATTAAAAAAATTATAAAACACACGCTTGTAAAAAAAAACTTTAAAGAGTATGAAGAAGGGAGAAAGCCACTGTAGATATTTTTTTTTTGCATTTCTTTAAAATATATATTTTTAGAAACATGGAGATGAAATTTGATGTTCTCAAATTTGAAATTCTCAAAATTGGCTGAGCTGCAGTCACTTTAGTGAAAGCAGGCGCGCGTTTGCCCAAAGGCGTTTCTCTGAAATTGACGTTTTTTTAATCTTGTTTTAAAAATTAAATTTCTTTTTAAATATTTTTATTTTTTTTCGCAAAAATATTCCATTTTTGCCAAAAAACGACCATAGTTATAAAAATGTAGCGTAACTCTAAAACTACGGAGTTTTTGTGAAATCACTAAGAGGGTAAAAAGTTGCATATAATTATTGTGAATTCAATGAAATTTTTTCAGAATTAAAAAAAAAAAAAATTCGAAAATATCTATAGGAAAAATTTTCGAAAAAAAATGTTGAAAAAAAATTCTGAAAAAATTTTGTTGAATCTAAAATGACTGTACGCAACTTTTTACTATCTTAGTGATTTCACGAAAACCCAGTAGTTTTAGAGTTATGCTACATTTTATAAATATGGTCATTTTTTACGAAAAATTGAATATTTTTGCGAAAAAAAATCGTACGAAACTTGAAAAAAAATGAAATTGAAGCTTATACTCCCCCCCACAAGTTTTTCATGCGCAACAGTTTAAAAAAATTGTCACGGATCGTGCACCAAAATTTCAACGCGAAAAAAAAAATTCAAAAAACGACCATGTTTCAAGAGTTGTACCGGGTAAAAAAAAATCGATTTTTTTTTTTGGAAACAGCGGAATGAAGCAGAATACATCTCCTTTGAAACGCGGCTCGTTGAATCGGAATATCTTCATTTTTAAAAGAGCAGCGAAACTTTTTGTGCGGCGCGAAATCAGGGCGAGTGTTTTCAAACTTTTGGACGGGAGTGTACTCGTACATTTAATGAAATAACAATAACCCGATCCTTTAATAATTAATAATGCCTGTGAAAAAAATGTTCAAACATTGACAATATTTTAATCCTTCACTCGGAAAAAAGATCTATTCGTAGGTATTATAATCGTTTATTTGATTATTTTTTAGTTACTTTAAAGAAAATTTTCTTTCCATCCAATTTTGGGCGATATTTACTTCCACTATATTTATTTATTTGAATTCCCTGTCATCGAGAAACAGGCGTTGAAGAAAAATTCTATTCGTCGTTACTAAATACCTATTCACCCGTAATCTCATATGATTATATCTGCAGATTTGTCAGTACCCCAAAAATCCGCCAGGTGGCTACCTCTCGCACAAGCGAACCTGCCTCTCGACGCCTATATATCCTTTCCAAGCTCGTCTATGTCAGATATCCTTATTTTTCAGTATGGATATTAAATACATCGAAAATTGCGGAAAAACGCAAGATGGTCGAATCCCCAAAAAGGATTCCCATAAAAAAAGGTCTTTTTCCTTTTCCCTTCTGTTAAAGAAAAGACGAAGCTCAACGAAATTGTAGACTTCAGATGTGTAGCTATACATTCAAAGATTGAAATGTTTAAAAATATATATTGTGTAAATATTAAAAAAAAATTATTTCATTTAAATACATATTTCTTCAGTTTGAAATAATATTTATTAATATTAAATAAAAATTTATTAGATCGCAATATATTTTCCTAGTGGGTCATTCAAAAAAAAAAATGTCGTTGACATGAATAGAGTTGTATTAGGCCGGCCTAAAAGTAAAAAAAATTATTTGGCTTGACTAGGATTTAGTTAAATGTACTAGACTTTTTTCTGGGTGCAGTGGAAACTTTGCCCCTAGAAATGAAAATAAAAATTTGCATCTACGCGTTAACAAAAATAAAATAAAAATAAAACAAAAATAATTCACACCTACGGACCGAGTTCAAAAGTCCTCCAAAGTTTCACAATCGTGGCATATCGAACATATACGTGTATATTATTTTAAACTTTTATTCTCTCTGTAAACCGAGGCGTTATTGTGGTTGTTCGAGAGTGTTATGTTGGCTTCGTCAGCTTTTTCGCTTCCCTACTTTTCGTTTCTGGATGTCATCCAATTCCCGGTTATTATTCCCCCCTCCCCACCCCTCCCCCTCCCCACTCCCGAAATGTCTCTCCTGCGGATCACTAAACTGTATTGCATTCTCACGTGGAAGAAGGCGCAAAACGAGAGAAAATGTTGGAGGGCAAATGTTGGAGGGGCATAAAAAGAGGAGCCGCGAACCGCGATATGAACTCGCTTCCTCGTTTTCCCGCGAGTTGCTCGATAACTCTCTTTGCAAGGGAAAAGGAAAAACCAAGTACTCAAAATTTTATCGATTTTCTCGTGGAATCTTAAACGCACCCCGTGTGGCTCGGTAATTTCATCACAACAATCGTTCCCCCTTTTTTTTTCATTTTTATGAGGCTAAAAGCATTTAGCTGCATCCAGACCAAGATTGAGCGTTGGAGAAGAAATTAATTGGTGGATTCTCGTACGCTGTTGATGGTTTTACATTCCTGTATATAACAATCGCTGCTAATTAAATGAATACATGGGGTATTCCACGCCAAATCACGCGGTCATCGGCCTGACCTAATTTAAAAAAGGGCCCCTCTTTATGTTTTCCCTCAATTCAATGATGTTTTAGCTCGGGCAACCCCTAAAAAATGAAATTGAGGTATTTATTCCATTTTGAAAAATTTAGATTTAAAAAGTTGAGTCTTTTAGTCTCAATATTATTGTCAAAAAATGGATAAAGGTGGTTCTGGTACACGATTTTCAATACAGATGTTGATAAAAAAAAATGAGAATATAGTTATTAGTATCTAAATAGTAATCTGTTAAAATTTCAAGACCTGAGGATACGTTGTTCGTTAGAAATGAATAAAAATGTAATTCCTAATTAACATGCGCCTTTATAGGTTTCCGTCGATAAATATTAAATTCACAATCATTACAATATAGATTTTGACAAAAATTTAAGAATTAATGAAAAAGTACCTAAGGAACATTTTTAGAGCTTCATAAAATCGATTAGGTACTTGCGAGATTCATAATAAATTAATTTGTCTCGAAAAATGCTGATTATTTTGAGGTTAAGCATTGTCAATGACTACGCTAGTCACCGCTTATTTTGAGGTTAAGGATTGCCATTTTTCTTTTGACTCACTCGGTACCAGATGAACCTCCTTAAGGACATTTAAACGACTCAGGATCGGACATTTGCTTAGTTGACATGGAATACCTCGTGCAAACATGTAAATATACATTATATAGGTATGCATGTTTGTACTGACCATCGAGCCAGGTGCCATTGAAGCTTTTAGTCAGAAGAGAACCGTAGAGATACTCCTGGAGGGTGACAGCGGCACCAGTTGGTCCGATAGTTCGAGATCCCGTTGAATCGACAGGACCACCACTCAGTAGAATAATAGCCGCGATAACCAAACCGAGAACGACTATTCCTACAAGTCCACCCGCTACCAAACGTCGCCAATTTCGACGTTTGTTCTTCGTCATGGTCTCCTGGAAAAGATGCAATAAAAATAATTAAAAAATCGTACAATCCTCTATTCCACTTCCTTCTCGTTCCACGTTATGCAAATTTCCATCTTAATTTTACGGAATAATTAAGAAATCTCGAGATTCACGAAGTCCGGAATAAAATACTCAAACCGCAGTCTACCTAATTTGATAGCACATTTTAGCTGACTAACTAGACCGTAGATTTTCATACAAAGTGCTAAAACAATGATTTCTCTTGAAAAACATTAAAAAAAGACTAAAAGAATTAGTTATTCAACGTCTCCATACGTTAAAATATTTTTTAAAATCATTTACTATTTTACGCATTTTTTAATAGAGATTTTTTGTCCTACATTTTTTGCCAATTCGTAGCCAAGGACATTTTTGTACAAAAGGTCCAAAAGGGTAGTTTCTGTTTTGGACAAGATTGAAATAAATCTTGAAAACTAGAGCAATTGAAGAAGTTATTAACTAATTCTTTTAGCCAATTAATTTCATTTTAGTCATTTTTTAATGCTTACCAAGAGAAATCATTGTTTTATCACTTTGTATGAAAATCTACTGTCTAGTTAGTTAGGTAAAATCTGCGATCAAATTAGGTAGACTGTGAATTTAAAAATTTAGGAGTAAAAATTAACGTACATGAAGATTTTGGTCCTACATTTTATGTCAATCGTAGCCAAGGGCCGTGCATTTTTGTACAAAGGGCCCAAAAGGATAGTTTTCGTTTTGGAAAAGATTTAAATGAATCTTGGAAACTAAGGCAATTGAAGAAGTTATTCACTAATTCTTTTAGCCAATTAATTTCGTTTAATTCATTTTTTAATGTTTCCCAAGAGAAATCATTGTTTTAGCACTTTGTATGAAAATCTACTGTCTAATTAGTTAGGTAAAATCTGCTATCAAATTAGGTAGACTGTGAATTAAAAAATTTAGAAGGAGCAAAAATTAACGTACATAAAGATTTTTGCGAATTCGTAGCCAAGGGTCGTGCATTTTTGTACAAAAGGAGGAGATTGAAATAAATCTCGAAAACTAGGACAATGAGAGAAGTTATTAACTAATTCTTTTAGCCAATTAATTTCATTTTAGTAATTTTTTAAAGTTTTCCAAGAGAAATTATTGTTTTAGCACTTTGTATGAAAATTTACTGTCTAATTAGTTAGGTAAAGTCTGCTATCAAATTAGGTAGACTGTGAATTTAGTAATTTAGAAGGAGCAAAAATTAACGTATACGAGGATTTTTGTCATACATTTTTTACCAATTCGTAGCCAACGGTTGTGCATTTTTGTACAAAGCTCCCAAAAGGGTAGTTTTTATTTTGGAGAAGATTGAAATAAATCTCGAAAACTAGGACAATGAGAGAAGTTATTAACTAATTCTTTTAGCCAATTAAATTCATTTTAGTAATTTTTTAAAGTTTTCCAAGAGAAATCATTGTTTTAGCACTTTGTATGAAAATTTACTGTCTAATTAGTTAGGTAAAGTCTGCTATCAAATTAGGTAGACTGTGAATTTAGTAATTTAGAAGGAGCAAAAATTAACGTATATGAAGATTTTTGTCGTACACTTTATGCCAATTTGTAGCCAAGGGTTGTGCATTTTTGTACAAAGGGCCCAAAAGGGTAGTTTTCGTTTTGGACGGGTGAAATAAATATTGAGAACTAGGGCAATTGGAAAAGTTATTAACTAATTCTTCTGGCCAATTAATTTCATTTGACTAAATTTTTAAAGTTTTCCAAGAGAAATCATTGTTTTAGCACTTTGTATGAAAATCTACTATCAAATTAGGTAGACTGTGGATTTAAAAATTTAGAAGGCCCAAAAATTGCAGTACATGAAGATCCGAACGAAAAATTGACAAATATATTTCTTCGACAATGATTTGAAATTGCTAATTAATTGATAAATAATTATCGAAACACTTTTTGCATTGTTTGTAAGAATTATTAACCAGGCCAGATTTTTTCCGATTTTCCATCGAAGGAATATATTTCTAGACTTTTCGTTCAGTTAAAAGTTTCGAATTCTCAATAAAAGAATCTTCAAAGCATTTTCTAGGGTAAAAAATTACGCGAACGATCAGCCACGGTTTTTCCGCTGTTTGCGAAAAAAAGCTCGTGTTTCACATTTTTGGGAAAATCCGATTTTTCCAATATTCACGAACGTGAAAGGCAAAAAGCCAATGGAAACGGACGGAATAAAATGAATTTCTCCGAAAGCAAACGGGGATGTGATATTTTCGTTCGTGAAAACAACTCGCCGGTGTTTTGACGTATAGATGGGAATAATTTTTGCAATATTTTATCTCTGTACAAATACGACCAATTGAACCTCGAAAATTGACGAGGCATGAAACAGATTGAAATAACGAAAATTCGCCCGCGGACATCGAGATTCATATATCAAAGACATATTATATGAGGGCGGTTTAAAAAAAAAAGTTTCTTTTTGCTCCCCACCCAGATTTGTTTATCTATCCTTTAAAATATAGATTTCCCACAAGTGATGACCTGCAGGATTAATTTTTACTATTGCGACTTTCAACGTTGAAATTTGTCAAAGAAACAGCATTTTTGACAATTCCAAAATTCATATCGAATTGAATGTGTAGATTTTTTTTCGAATCAGTTATCAGTGTCCAAAATTTGGCAATATCAATTTTTTTCATTTTTGATAATGGATTTCAATTCTTTTTTATTCTACTGTTTGATTCTTCACTTTTAACCGATAAATATCACACGTAAAATTAGAAAAGTAGTTTAATTTAAAAGTTCAAAATTTTGTTTCCCAAAAAACTTGTTTCAAATATTTTCACATAGATTTCTGGTTTCACATAAATTATCGATCAATAAGAAGGAGCAAAATGATAGAATTTTTTTAAAATCTCATCTTTAAGGGGGAAAGCTACTACAAAAATTGTAAGTTTTTTATATTTCTTTTAAGTGCATATTTTTTCAAAAACATGTAGGTAAAATTTGAATTCGAAATTTTGAAAATTGACTAAATTACCATAATTTATACGAGCCGATAAAACATTGTTTAATAATTACTATTTTTAAAGCCTGTTGGAATAAAAAAAGAATTTTAAAAGAAGAATTTTCACAATGAAAATTATTTTAATTCGTCTCCATTTTGCAAATGATCAAAGACAAAAATAACGGACACGTCTAACGATGGCTAGATTCGTAAAAATATTGATACTTTCAAACTTTTATTTTCAGTCAAACCTCCACCAAGAAATTAATGAAAGAATGAGGAGGAATTTTTTTGTGTCATCAAGATAATATCTATGACTCTTAATTTTCAAGACTTTTCAATACAAATTCCTATGAAATAAATTGAATATACACTCAATAAAATAACAATAATCCGATGATCCAATAATTATAAGTCTATGAAAAAAAATTCTTAAACATTGAAAATTTGTTCATCCCTCGGTTTTTCCTTTCAAAGTAGAAAAATAAAAAATCCCAAAATTTCACCACCGAAAACTTGTCCCAGAAAAAAATCGCGCAGTGTTCAATTTTGACAAAATTGTTTTATATAAATTTTGAAATTCCCAAAAACCATTATTTTTCAAAATTTCTTTTAACTCAGCCATATTTTAAAAAATCGCACAGGACTGCTACAGGGTCTATTTTCTAGGAAAAAAAATAATGGCAAAAATCTCTCTGAAGGGTCCAACCTAAAAATATGAAATTCAAAATATTTTTTTTTTTAACCACCCTGATGCACATTTTTATAGAGACAGCGAGGGCAGATTTGCGGAACAATCCCATTATTTCAACAAACAGGAATCGTCGATTTTCATTACCCATTAATTTTCCAATGGGATAATCCGACTCGGGGCCCATTATCTGTCTGGCAAATGGAGCCCGGTAGGTTATTTACACCGTATGGTGTTTAGAAAGAGAGTGCCTTTGGCGTGTGCATCCACGAGTTGCAATACTTCAATCGACATTTTCCCTCATCCCTCTCTCTCACAAACATCCCCTTTCTAATTGGGATTTTCCAGGCTTTTCATTATCGATGAAACTACACATGTTTTTTTCCACATTATTATTATTGTCATTATTATCATTATCATTATCATTATCATTATTATTATCATTGTCATTGTCATTATCATTATCATTATCGTTATCATTATCATTATCATTATTATTATTATTATTATTATTATTATTATTATTATTATTATTATTATTATTATTATTATTATTATTGGCAAATCGTTAATTAGCCAGAGTACTTTTCGAGCGCAATTAGCGAGAGGGACTTTTTTGCTAACGCGCCACGATGATCTTGGAACGAAAAAATAAAAGGTTAAAAAACTGGGGTACGTGACTTGTTTACCGAGGAAAAACGAGATGTATTGCTGCTGCATTTGCTGGGAAAACTCTCGATGCAAAAAATGCGAACGAGCCAATGAAATAAAATATATATTCTATCGTCGTTCTTCGATTCATCATCGAGCTTTGGCTCATTAAAAAGATTCCAACCCTCTTTCCCTCCCTTTCTCTTTGCGGCGATCATTTCATCGCTGATTTATCAGCGATGATAGATTTGAGATGATAATAGGGACTGGATGAAGAATGCGTTTGATCTTGGGGAAAGAAAAAGAATGGCGCGCACCCAGAAAAAAGATCTAGTACATTTAACTAAATCCTAGTCAAGCCAAATAAATTTTTTTAGTTGTAGGCCGGCCTAATACAACTCTATTCATGTCAACGAAATTTTTTTTTTTTTAATGACCTACTAGGAAAATATATTGCGATCTAATAAATTTTTATTTAATATTAATAAATATTATTTCAAACTGAACAAATATGTATTTAAATGAAATAATTTTTTTTTAAATATTTACACAATATATATTTTTAAACATTTCAATCTTTTAATATATAGCTACACATATGAAGGCTACAATTTCGGAAAGCTTCGTCTTTTCTTTAACAGAAGGGAAAAGAGACCCTTTTTTATGGGAATCCTTTTCGGGGTTTCGACTATCTTGCGTTTTGCCGCAATGTTCAATGTATTAAATATCCATAGTGAAAAATAAGGATATCAAACATAGATGAGCTTGGAAAGGGGGCGACCATTAATCACGTGATGCATTTTTAATCCATTTTAGACCCCCCCCCTCCCCCTCCATAATCATCCATGAGGTTTTGTTGAACCCCTCCCCCCCCTGCCATTGTCACGTGATTTTTTTTACCAATGGCAACAGCGATAAATATATTTTCGAAAAATTAAAATTCGATAGTTATGGATATTACAATTAGTAACGTGATCCGGATACAAGCAATTTTATTTTAAGAACGAAATAACTTTTATAGAATCTATATGGGGGATTTAAAATCGACCACTTTTAAATCCGACCCCTTTCGATTTGGCTGAAATTTTGTTTTCCTTTTCTACCCAGTTAAAAACATTTTTCAGGAAATTTGCAAATTTTGTTATCCAACCCAGAAGAAAAAGCTTTTGTTTTGAAATAGCTATAACTTCTTCAAAAATTGACTAATTGGGACATTTTTATTTTTATTTTTCATTTTTGAATGTACTTTCCGAAAAAAAAATCCAAAAAATGTTAAGATATTAAAATCTATGACATTTTTTATTCTTTCGAGAAAAATCACCTTTTTATCGAAGTTCGCCATTTTTAATTTTTTTTTTCACTCAAAAAATACTTTGATCAATTCCAGAAAAAATGCCGCCCAACCTGGAGTGGCTCGACTTTCTCTTCTATTTTTTTCACGTGAAAAAAAAAAACAGTCGATAATTACCACTTTCAATTTTCTATTTCTCCTCAATTTTTAAAATTCCGAGGTCCTTCATGAATCCTCAAAAATTTTCAGAGTGGTACTTTGTGAAATAAGCCCAATTGAGAAATTTTTTTTTTTTCAATCATCGTTAGAAAACAATAAAAGGAAATGAATTGATCAAAGTATTTTTTGAATGAAAAAAAAGGCGAACTCCGATAAAACGATGATTTTTCTCAAAAAACGATGATTTTTCTCAAAAAAAAGTGAAAAATTTCTTAGATTTAAATATCTTAACATTTTTTTTGTATTTTTTTTTTGGAAAGTATATTTAAAAACAAAAATTTTCAATAAAAAGAACGTCCCAATTAGTCAATTTTTGAAGAAGTTATGGTCATTTAAAAAATAAAAGCTTTTTCTTTTGGGTTGGATACAAAAATTTGAAAATTTCCTGAAAAATGTTTTCAATTGGGTAGAAAAGGAAAACAAAATTTCAGCCAAATTGAAAGGGGTCGGGTTTAAAAGTGGTCGATTTGACATGGAATGCCCCATATAATATATTCTATTTTATCAACAATTAGTAAGAACAAATATGATGCTGAAATTCGCATCGCTTAGATGCAACAAAAATAATGAATTTTTCAATCTAATTCACACTTCTTAACAATTTTCACCGTGAAAAACCGTTAATTCTATTAACATAAATAAATTTATCGCTTGTCGGTAAGTTAAAAACAATCCCAAATATGCTAAGTTTTATGAAAAAAGCACTAAAAATATACACGTGATATTGCCCGAGACCCCCCCCCCCCCCCCCCCCCCACCCCCCACCCCATGTGATCAATCGTGATATTTTCAAGTACCCCCCCTCCTATCGTAAGTCTCACATGATTAATGGACGCCCCCAAAGGATATAGGTGTCGAGAGGCAGGTTCGCTTGCGCGAGAGGTAGCCACCTGGCGGATTTTTGGGGTACTGACAAAACTGCAGATATGATTTAGTAACAACGAATAGAATTTTTCTTCAACGTCTGTTTTTCGATGACAGGGAATTCAAATAAATAAATATGGTGGAAGTAAATATCGCCCAAAATTGGATGGAAAGAAAATGTTTTTAAAAGTAAGTAAAAAATAATCAAATAAACGATTATAGTACCTACGACTAGATCATTTTTCTGGGTGGAGAGATTCCTGCCTCTGGCGTAGAGGTGAAAAAGTATAAATCGGCTTTTGGTACCTCTTTCGTTTTTTTTTTTTTTAAGTTCTGTCTCGGGCGTCTTAAGCAGGCGAACCGGTGCATTGTCTCGTAAAACTTGGCGGTTGAACACTAACGAGTTAAGTTTATCTAACCGTTGAGAAAAGCACTCCCGAGTGGCTTTTCTCTCTCCGTATAGAAAGAGACACTTGAGAGAAAGAGAAGAGGAGAGAGAGCAAAGAGTTTCGCAAACATCCCTCGTGCCACAGTGCGGAAAATAATGCGGTCGAATTTAACCAGGAAAATGTGGATTGAAGTTGAGTTTAATACCGCGTAACTTCATCTCGGAATGAGCTGTGACAAAGACAACTATTTTCCCATATATTATATATATGAGGTATTCCGCAACATTTCGTTCAAAATCTTGCCTTGATGATGATTTCGATTTTCCTCTACATTTTTTATATTAAAAGACACATTGAAAAAAAAATTCTCAAATTTTTTCAGAATTTTTTGCCACGCTTTTTTTTTTTTTTTTTTAAGGGACCACTTTGTAAAATTCAAAAAAAAAAAATTTACTCATAGAGTATTAAAATCTCCATTTTGGAACAATGTTCTAAAATGTTGTTTATTTTATTAGATTATTCTGAATTTTTTTTTCAGATTTTAAAAAGTTGTCCCTTTAAAAAAAAAATCCAAAAAACGCGTGACCAAAAAATTCTGAAAAATTTGAGAAATTTGTTTTCAATGTGCTTTTTTTTTAATATTAAAAATTTAGAGGAAAATCGAATCATCAAGGCAAGATTTTTATCGGAATGTAGTGGAATGCCTCATATATTTTGGTCCTGTTTTTTTAATACGGCGCCAAGCCTCATGAGTTCTGCCTATTTAATTTAAGAATTAATCGTGTACCGTGGCAAAGTTGAAATTACTTTTCCGGCAAACTGCGACGCACATTGTGAATTTTTGGGGGAATGGGGGTGTCGACGACCAAATTGAAATGCCGAGTTCATGCACAAACGTGTACGAGAGAAGTTGACCAAAGGAGTGGCACGAGTTTCGCTGTTGTTGGTTGTCAACGAAAATTCTGTGTTATAAATTTAATGAATAAAAGAAGGAAAGGCGAGGGGTTAAAATGTTTGTAGATTTTCTTAATTTATTAATATTAATAATTAATTAAGTAATTTATGAATTTATGAATAAATAATGTTATTTTATTAATTATTCAGATTGTTGCAGAGCAATTTTTATTGAAAAATTTGAAAAATAAATATAGATACAAATATTATCTCAACAACAATAAAAAAATTTCTCTCCATTGTTCCATTAATATTTTGATGAATAATTTTTTCTCGAATTGTTATCAAAATGGCGACAAATTGATTTTTTCTTAATTTCTAAGGTCCTTTTGTTATTAAAGCAGGTTATTATTATTTAAGCAAAAATAGTAGGTATAACCATTTTTTTAAATCAGACTTAGCCACTGCTATTGGACATCAGAAATTGAAAATTTGCTCTTAAGTTATTGATTATGATTTTGATATACTTGCTCTCACTAAAGTGACTGGAACTCAGTCGATTTTCAGAATTTGAACTTAAAATTTAACCTGCATGTTTTGAAAACATATGGGTCATTTTATGTCAAATCGACCAAGAGTTGGAATCGACCCCTTTCAATTTCGCTGAAATTTGGTCATAAGTTTTTGTTTTCAATAAAACAAAGTTCTACCAAAGGAAAAAAAAATGAATTTTTTTTTCGAAAGTTATGCGAAATTCAAAATTTCACAATTTTTCGAATCTGTCAAGTTGATTTTTTAAATATCTTGAAAACTATTATAGTTACGAAAAATCGTTCTGAATTAGTTTTAAAGAGTATGCTTCTACGAAAAAAAAAAAATTCCGAAAAAAAATTTTGAAACATGATGAATTTGGACAATTTTGAATGTTCAAGAATCGTAAAAATCCAAGTTCCATATTTTATATTTAATTTTTTAAATATAACACCTCGTACTGATCTTTCAAGATCAGTGTCTTTGTTTCAAAAATATAAATTTTTGAATTTTGGTAAAATTTTTTTTTTTTCAATTGTCATTAATTGAAATTTTTACTGCTCAAAATCACAAAATTACATGATTGCTCAACTTTACTTAATTTAGAGGAAAAGCAAAAATATTTTTTTTTACCAAAATTCAAAAAATTTTATTTTTGAAACAAAAACACACCATCTTGAAAATTCAAGGATCTTTTAAGATTAGAACAAGGTATTATATTTAAAAAATTAAACCAAATATAAGATATGGAACTTGGATTTTTACGATTTTTGAACATTCAAAATTCTTCAAATTCATCATTTTTCAAAATGTTTTTTCGGGACATATTTTTTTTTCGTAGCCTCAAGAATACTCTTAAAAACTAATTTAGAACGATTTTTCGTAACTATAATGGTTTTTAAGATATTTAAAAAATAAACTTAACAGATTTGAAAAATTGTGAAATTTTGAATTTTGCATAACTTTCGAAAAAAAAATTCTACTTTTTTTTTTTTGGTAGAACTTTGTTTTATTGAAAACGAAAACTTCTGACCAAATGTCATCGACATTGAGAGGGGTCGATTCCAACTCTTGGTCGATTTGACATGGAATGACCCATATAATTTGAAATAATGCAAAAATAATCTTTTTTTTCACGGTGGCTTTTCCCCTCAATATGAAGAAGATCGACGGCACTGAACGGACTTTATGTTCCAGTGGATTTTCATTGATGAAAAAATATTTAATCTCATTCGTAATTTGATTATAGTAACAAAAGCAATAATGTTCATTCTGCGCAGAGAAATTGGGACAATTATTATTTAATAGGGATTATTATTATTATTATTATTATTATTATTATTATTAATGGGGATGATGACGTGATACATGTGGCCCGGGTCAATTAAATGAATTATTCATTTGACATGTAACTCTGAATTAAGCGATAAACTCAATGCATGAATTGTGTTCAACAGAACCGCGCATAGCATTTTTTTAACGACTCCCAATCTGTCCGTTGAAATCCGTAATAATAACGCGGTTTACCGCAAAAAAATAATGGTAAAAAAGAACTCCTGAAAATCTCAAAAATGGAATTTACAAATTAGAGATGGAGATACGAAAGATTAAAAAATAAATAATATTCTAATGAAAAAAAATGGGTTTAAAAAAATATATAAAATTTTGAAACCTCTTCAAAGTAATCGAAAATCAATTTTGTTAGCAAACGATATAATCGAAAAATTTTGGCGAATAGATTTACTGGATTCGTAAATATATTGCTGGAAACAATCGAAATGCATGTAATTTCAAAATTCGTTCAATTATTTTAGTTATTTGATCATTTATAATGTTGAAAAAGAAAGTCTCGAGAAAAAATATCTCATCAAAAATGAGTCATTTGGTTACGTGATCTTCCATATTTAGTAGATCATAATTCTTACATCCAATAATTTGCAAAAAATAATTGCTGTTATTAAAATAATTGCTAGTGATTTTTTATGTTCGTGCAACTTATAATCCAGTGTAAAATAGTTTGAGTTCCAGTAACTGTAAATTTTTTCTTAAATTGTAGGTGTTCTTCATGTTCCCATAATTGATGATGGAATGTGCATTATGATTGACACAAAAATTAGTCTCCGTAGTCAAATTGGGTCCAACTGAAGCTGTAAAAATTGGATGGAGTCAAATGTCAAAAAATAATTGCCCCGCTGACGGCTCGAAGGCCAATAAAAAAGTTGAGGTCTGAATGAAAAGCTTTTTGGAAACGGACGATATTTTACAAGTATTATCTATAAATTCTATATGTAAAAAAAAATTGCAGATTGAGAACTGTGCGATTTTATTTGGAAAAAAGTTTTCTTTCTACATAAATTCTATATTTAAAAAATGAAGATTGACAACGTTGCAATTTTATAGTGAAAAATGTTTTTTCGTGACTGACCTCATTAAGATTCAAAATCATGCGTTATCAGCTGATTCCATACATAATGACTTTTGTTACACATTACACAATATTCTAAGAATGTGTATGAATTTTTTCCTCGGAACTGAAACGACACGTTTTACTTGAAACTCATCAGAATTCCGTCGAGTCAATTGGGCCCACTGTGACTGTGCAGAGTTAAGGGGTTACATGGGTTTGAAAATTTTGAAAAATCAATTTTATGCGAAAAATTCAAATTTTCAATTTTTTTCGAAACACACGCCCCGATGCCGCGCCGCACAAAACGTTTCACTGCACTTTGAAAAATGAAGATATTTCAATTCAACAAGCGGCGTTCCAAAGGGGACAAATTCAGTTTCATTTCGCTTTTTCCAAATTTTTTTTTGCGATTTTTTTTTAACACGGTACGTCTATTGAAACATGGTCGTTTTTTCGTTTTTTTTGGCCTTGAAATTTTTGTGCACGACCCATGAAAATTTTGTTTAACTGTTTTTTGCATGAAAAACTTATGGGGGTCAGTATAAGCTTCAATTTCGTTTTTTTTAAAGTTTCGTACGATTTTTTTCCGCACAAATATTAAATTTTTCACAAAAAACGACCATATTTATCAAATGTATCGCAACTCTAAAACTACTGGGTTTTCGTGAAATCACTAAGAGGGTAAAAAGTTGCATTTAATTATTCTGGATGCAATGCAATTTTCTCAGAATTTTTTTCAAATTTTTTTTTTTCGACAACTTTCCTGTCAAGTATATATTTTTTCATCTTAAATAATTGGGCTCCATCTTAGTATCAATCTTAAGATCAAAATTAAGATTAAACTTTCTATCGAACTCAAGTTGGTACTTAAGATCGAACTTAAGTTGAATCTTAAGATGAATCTTAAGTTGAAACTTTAGTCCGAACTTCAGATCGATGTTAAATTCAAACTTAAATTTGGTTCGAAGTTTGAACTTAAGATCCATTTTGAGCTTAAACTTAAGTTCGATCGAGGGAGGCGATGAAAGAAGTTTGATCGAACTTAAGTTCAAGCTCGAGATGGATCTTAAGATGAAACTTCAAGCCAAATGTAAGTTTGAACTTAAGATCGATCTGAATTTCGCACTAAAGTTAGAAATTAAGTATGAACTTATAATGACACTCAAGTTCAAACTTAAGATTCATCTTAAATTGGAACTTAACTTCGATCTTAAGTTCCAATTTAAGGTCAATCTTAAGATAGAACTTAAATTTATATTAAGATAAATTCAAATTTAAGATGAATCTTAAGTTTGAACTCAAGTACCATTATAAGTTCATACTTAAGTTAATACTTAAGTTCATACTTAAGTTCATACTTACGTTCATGCTTAAGTTCATACTTAAGTTCATACTTAAATTCATACTCAAGTTCGTACTTAAGTTCGTACTTAAGTTCATACTGAAATTCATACTGAAGTTCATACTCAAGTTCATACTCAAGTTCATACTCAAGTCCATTGTGCAGAGGTGTACTGCCATATGGCGCGTCCCCGGGTGGCGGATAGGGGAACGCTCGTCGCTCGCTCTTCAGCGGAGGGCAGGGGCCAAATAAAATAACCCCCGCGGACCAAACACAAACCCAAGCCAAGGTGTGCGAAACCGTGCTGAGGGCTGCATGGCACCTGGGTAGAGGTGTCCTGAACGGTTCCCCCGGGGCACCAGGTCCAACCCCGGCGGTATTTAGTGGCCTTACCCCAGCATCCAGGCTCTGCTGGGGCCGACGCTAATTTCCTAGGCTACTCGTGGGAACAAAAATGGAAGAAACAAACACAAACACCAACATTCAAGAAAATAAAAAACAAAAAGAAAAAGAAGAAAAAGAAAAAAACGAAAAAAACAAAAAACAAAAAGATGAGCAAAAAACGGAGACAGTTACAAGCGAACAAGCAGGCTACCCAGCGCCGACGCCTGGCGACCGAAGCAACAAGAAGACGCCGCCTAAGCATCCTTATAACCAAGCAGCGAGGGAGACCTTTTTGACTCAATACCTCAGTCAAAGACCCCTGGAACTGACTCCCACCACCGCGGAATCCCCTGCACAACGGCAGGCAACGCTCAGGCAAGAAGCCCTACAACACCAGAGTGAAGAAGAAGCTCACCTACAAGCCATCCGCGATATACTCGCGACGATGAAAGAGAGCTTCTTGAAGTTCAAGACCGTTCCGAAAGAGATAAAGGAAGCTACCGAAAAAGCAGAAGATGCTCTGGGCAAAAGTCAGAGGTGCCGCAAGAAATGGAAGAGCGCGAGGCTTGCTGCTGACCGTATGACCGAGGTCGCCACCTCAAAGCCTATCGAGGTGATGAGCGGGGAAAGCGGCCCACCCCGGACGCCGGCTGTCCGACAGGTTAAGTTGAGACAACCACCAACCCCAGCCAGCAAACGAAAAAGAGGCACCAGGGAGACTCCAAGTCCCCAAGGCTCCGAGGCCACCAGGAGCAACAGAAGGAAGAAAGCAGACCTGGGCGAGAACTGGACTCTGGTATCGCGCCCACCGAGAAAACCGCCCAAGGTACCAACAACGGCTGCAGCGCCCGCAAGGAACCGAGAGGTAAGGGGTGAGAATACCCAACCCAGCAGGAGAGCTCCCAAGACTCGCCCTGAGGCGGTCCTAATCAGGCCAGCCATCGGCAAGAACTACGCGGAAGTCCTAAAAGACATCAAGAACAGGGTAGACCCCGCTGACCATGGTGTCAACATAAGGACAATCAGAGAGACGCGGACGGGGGCCGTCCTGGTGGAACTAGGCAATGCAACGGAAGCCAATAACAAGTTTGGAGAGGTTATCCAGACGGCGATCGGAGAAATAGGGACTGTCCACAAGCTTACACCAAGGTCGACAATCGAGATCAGAGATATCGATACTACCACCACAGAGGGGGAAATCGAAGCTGCCATTATCGGAGTGCTGGGCGCTGCCAGCCGCGAAGATATGAGCGTCAACCTCCGGAAGAGCACTCTTAGAGGAAACCGAATGGCCCTTGTAGAAATGGATGCCCAAGCTGCAAAAAAGCTCGATAAGATCGGCCGCATTAAGATCGGATGGGTGAACTGCCGAGTACGACTAAGCCCACAAGCTATCAGATGTTACAGGTGCCACGGATTCGGACACCGAGCGACCGAGTGCAAGGGGGCAGACAGGTCCCAGCAGTGCTGGAGGTGCGGAAGCGACGGCCACAAGGCTACGGCATGCACCAAAAAGCCGCACTGCCTCCCGTGCGCGGACTTGAGAAACGGAAGCCCCACAGACCACGTACCTGGCTCCGGTAGATGCACCGCGTTTTCCGCTGCGGCGAGCACGACTAAAACGCGATGGCGGTAATAGTACAGGGCAACCTGAACCGGGCAAAGCTAGCACAACAGCTACTTCCCCAAATAGCAAACGAGCAGAAGGCAGACGTCCTACTCATCTGCGAACAAAACCGAGACGAGAAACACCCAAACTGGTACAAGGACAATTCGGGCTGGGCCGCAATCTGGGTCCGCAATCGAAAAAACGTACCAGTGACCGACTCCGGCGCCGGCGATGGCTTTGTATGGATCAGGTCCGGTGCCAGAACATACGTGAGCTGCTACCTCTCACCCAGTGAATCGATCGGAACCTTCAGGGATAAGATCAACAACCTCGAGGACACAATTAGACAAATGGATGGGGAAGCAGTGATTGGAGGCGACTTTAATGCCAAGGCAATCGAATGGGGGATGCAGTGGACAGACAGCAGAGGTGCAAGTCTGGTTGACATGGCGGCTAGGCTCGACCTGACCGTCATGAACACGGGAACGACCACCACCTTTAGGAGAGCTGGGACCAGGGGCTCCATCATCGATGTAACTTTTGCTACCCCCAGAGTCGCGGCCACAATCAAGAACTGGAAGGTGCTAGAAGAGCTCACTGCAAGCGACCACCAGTACATCAGGTTCGAGATCGCTCCAGCGGCCAACATTGACGGGCAAAGAAGAGGACGACCAAAGTCAAAAGGCTGGAACGTAGCCAACCTAGACAGAGAGCTGCTGCGCCTGGAACTGAGCCGAGACGAGACTCTTCTACAAGAAGCTGCCCCGCCGGGAATTAACGAGGACGCGGAGCGACACGTTCAACGCACAATGCAGCTGATTGAAAAAGGATGCAACGCTTCCATGCCCAGGAAAACCGGGAAAGAGCACAAAGCGCCCGTCTACTGGTGGTCGGACTCTATCGCCAGGATGCGCGCCGAGTGCCTCAAACTCCGGCGCCGATCACTTAGGGCTAATAGAAGACACCACGTGGGCGACGCCACTGCAGCTGCCGAAGCCGCTGCGGCACTGTATAAAGCCTCGAAAAAGGTCCTGGTTAAGGCCATCGCCGCAGCCAAGGCCCGAAGCTGGAAAAACCTTTGCATCGAGCTGAATAACGACATGTGGGGACTCGGATACAAGATAGTCACGAAGAAACTGGGAGGGCTTGGCCCTGAGGGGCCCAAGGACCCGGCAACCATGGAAGAAATTGTCAAGACCCTCTTTCCTGACCACCCAGAAAGAGAGCACACCGAGATAGAGCCAGGCGGCGAATTCCCGCTTTTCACCGAGGAAGAGCTCAGAGAGGCGACTTGCAACCTGCCCAACCGTAAGGCCCCAGGCCCAGACGGTATACCATCCGAGGTGCTCAAAGCGATAGCGAACGACTACCCTTTTCTGCTGCTGAACATGTACAATGCATGCCTGCGGACTGGGACTTTCAGCGCCAGATGGAAAACGCAAAGG
This sequence comes from Alloplasta piceator, assembly GCA_946863875.1. Taxonomy (NCBI): domain Eukaryota; kingdom Metazoa; phylum Arthropoda; class Insecta; order Hymenoptera; family Ichneumonidae; genus Alloplasta; species Alloplasta piceator. The sequence goes on from OX333078.1 coordinate 12,492,068, forward strand.
CTTGTCCTACTAGACAAGGGCAAAGGACCACCAGTAACGGCATCCTCGTACCGGCCGCTATGTATGCTGGACAACGCGGGGAAGATCTACGAGAAGATGCTGCGAAAGAGAATCAGAGCAGCGGTTGAAGAGACCGGCGGCCTGTCGGACATGCAGTTCGGCTTTCGAGAAGGGCGATCCACGATAGGAGCCATACAAGAGGTCGTAGAAACTGCAAAGAGGGCATGGCACACCACCACCAGAAACAAGAGCGTATGTGTCCTTGTGACACTCGACGTAAAGAACGCCTTCAACTCCACAAGATGGACTGATATCCTCGAGGCACTAGAGAGGCTGCGAATCCCAGGCTACCTCAGGAGAGTAGTTAACGACTACCTCCGAAACAGGAAGCTCGTATACGACACGACAGAGGGCCAGCGAAACTCGAGAGTCACATCCGGTGTTGCCCAAGGCTCAGTCCTTGGACCCGACCTCTGGAATATCAACTATGATGGCATTCTAAGGCTAGACATGCCAGAAGGAACCCGAATCGTGGGCTTCGCGGACGACATCGCCGCGGTGGTAACGGCGGAGACACCCCCACAAGCTCAGCGAAGGGTAGCAGAAGCGGCTAGAAGAATAGGCGAGTGGCTGCGACAACACGGTCTAGATCTTGCGGCGACCAAAACCGAAGTAGTGGTATTAACAAGGCGCCGCCTTTTTCCAGACCCGCTTAGCGTCAACATCGACGGGGTGGCTATAGAGTCCAAGCGATCGGCGAGATACCTAGGGCTAGTGGTAGACAAGAAGCTGACATTCTCGGAACAGATCCGCGGTGTGGCTGATAGGGCTGCAAAAATGGTTGCGGCACTCTCCAGACTCATGCCCAACGTAGCAGGGCCAAGATCAGCGAAAAGAAGAGCCATGATGGGTGTATGTCACTCGATCTTGCTGTATAGCGCGGAGATTTGGGCCGACGCTCTGAGACTTGCGAAACACCAGAAAAGGCTGATAGCCGTGCAGAGATCCAGCGCCCTGAGAGTAGCCTGCGCTTACCGCACAGTCTCTGGGAGCGCCGCGATGGTCATTGCGAGCGTGATCCCCATCGCTCTGCTGGCCAGGGAAAGGATGCGAATACATCAACGACGAGCGGAAGGGAACCGTACGATTGTCAAAGCTCAGGAACGAGCGCGCATCCTCCATGAGTGGCAGGAGACCTGGGCGCAGGAGACGACAGGCAGATGGACGTACCGGCTCATACCCGACCTATCGCCGTGGCTGAGCAGAGAACACGGAGAAACCAACTATCATACGTCGCAATTCCTCTCAGGGCATGGCCACTTCAACGCCTACCTGTTTAGATTTAAGAGGAGAAACAGTCCGCAGTGCGATTACTGCGTAGAGGATGACGATGCCTGCCATACGTTTTTCGCGTGCCTTAGGTGGGCAGAAGAAAGAAGCGCGTTAACAGCTGCCCTGGGGGCAGATCTAACCCCGGAAAATGCAGTAGAGCAAATGCTGCAAAGCGAGGAAAAATGGATAAGGATCGTGGAATACATAGAGAAGGTGCTGCGCACCAAGAACGAAGACGAGCGCGCGAGGCAGGTACGGAATACCTAAGCGCATGAGGCTAGCGCCCAGATGGGCGCGGAAATGACACCTCCCAGATGCAATGCAAGAGCGGTTCCAGGGAGGGGCAAATGTCAAGGAGAAAGGGTGTGTGGTTTTTAGTGGGTACAAATCCCACACGTTAGGGAGTGCGTACCCTCCTTAATTGTCTTATTGAAGATTTTCCACAATCCCTCGAAAAAAAAAAAAAAAAAAAAAAAAAAGTTCATACTCAAGTTCATACTCAAGTTCATACTCAAGTTTACACTTGAGTTCATACTTAAGTTCATACTTAAGTTCGTACTTAAATTCATACTTAAGTTCATACTTAAGTTCATACTTAAGTTCATACTTAAGTTCATACTGAAGTTCATACTGAAGTTCATACTGTAGTTCACACTTGTGTTCATACTTGAGTTCATACTTGAGTTCATACTTAAGTTCATACTTAAGTTCTTACTTAAGTTCATACTTAAGTTCATACTTAAGTTCATACTTAAGTTTTCAATAGAAAAACAATTTTGATATCAACGATTAAATTGTTACTTTAATTCCCACATTGGAATTACAAGTTTTCAAGTTTATCAGCCAATATATTGTTGAATGGCGATTCTGAGAGGTTACACGGCGATTAACGTCGACGCGTTGAAACGCGGCTGAAAGTGAAACTTTTGGCTATATGAAAGATCGGAGAAGAGAAAGGGGATCTTTTCAGCCTCGAGGAAATTCGCACGCGTCTGCTTGTCTCGAGAAGGTTGTACCCGGCGTATAAAACAGAGAGGAGGCTCTTGGCCTCCCGCTCCCAGCGGGGGCCTTAATTACATTGAGCCACGCGACGCAGGTTCCTTCATCCTCATCCTCATCCTCCCCCTTCTCATACTCTCGTCCCTCAGAGCAAAAGAGTGCCAGGCATTGTACTCTTCCGTCAGAAGAGTAGTCGTCAACTCTCCTCAACTCCCTTTTTTCTTATTCAGGCGTGAGACACAAAACGAGAGAAGCCTCCTCCCTCCTCCTCGTCATCTCTCATCCTTCGCCCTTATCCACGATGAGAAAGACCACTTCAACGTGGAGCTTGGAAGCTCTTCACGAGCACCAAAGCGTTTTATAGATTCAGCTAGTTTCCTTATTGAGGAGGAGGGGGAAAGGAGGCGCTGCAGTCGCCATCTTCCACACCGATAAAAGCCCTATCTTCTTGCGGTACTTAAGGCCCCTTATCTTTTCGACGAATGTGCAATTTTTCAGTGTGCACTCCTCGGAGAGAGAGGGAGAGAGAGAGAGAGAGAGTACCGGTTGTAAAGTAGAAGAGTAAAAAAATAAAAAAGACCTTCGGCAGATCGGCAAAAGCGATCCCTCATTTATATGCGTTTTTCTTCATCCTTTTAAGGGGTATGACCCTAGAATTTTGATGGAAGGTTGGTTTACTTTATTTTCTCATTGCCTTGAGTGCCAACTTTCATTTGGCTCGAAGATTTTTTGAAAATTCGAAAAATTGACCGAGTTACGACGGTTTTAGTGGAACAGGTCGGGACGTCCCGGTTCGATCCGGCTCTGGCGCTCCGCGTTTTATCCCTAAAGTATATTTTGCCATTTGGACGCATTATCTCAAAATCTATCAGTTCGATTTACTTCCAATTTGGACTGAACATAGTTTTATAACTTATTTAACGATGTGACTAAATAATTTTTTGATAGGTTCCTCCGTTTGTTCATAACAAACGTTTCAAGTTGTTTTCTTTGGTAGAAAATCGAACTTTTTTTTTTTACGTTGCATTTCTCGCAATTTTTAAAGTTTTGAGAGTTTTATCAATGTTACTATAAGTAGATTCGTTCATTTGCGACTTTGGATGAACCCGGTTGCAGAAAATAACGATGATTACATTGTTTATATATATTTGGCAATAAAGAAAAAAAGGTGATTTGTCAAGACTATGGACTTATGTGTGCAAAAGCTCAACCTATTTTTGTAATTCGAAGGTTATGCATACGCCTTAAGGGGTCACATGGGCTTGAAAATTTCGAAAAAACCATTTTCAATTTTTTTATCTAATAGTACAATATGTCTAGAATATTTTTCTCAAGTTTCAAATCAAGCGGACTAAAAGTTTAAGGCCCGAATTTTATGTTTTCAAGATCTATCTTAAGATCAAACTTTCCATTGAACTTAAGTTGGAACTTAAGATCGAAATTAAGCTCCAATTTAAGATGAATCTTAAGTTTGAACTTAAGTATCATTATAAGTTCATACTTGAGTTCAAACTTTAGTGCGAACTTCAGATCGACCTCAAGTTCAAACTTATATTTAGTTTTAAGTTTGATTAAGTTCTCCTTGGATTGAACTCAAGTTCGATCAAACTTCATTCATCGCTTCCCTCGACCGTGTTTTCTGACATTAGTTGTCAAAATAACTAAGTTCGATCGAACTTAAGTTTAAGCTCAAGATGGATCTTAAGTTCAAACTTCAAACCAAATTTAAATTTGAACCTAAGATCGATCTGAAGTTCGCATAAAAGTTTGAACTTAAGTATGAATTTAGAATGACACTTAAGTTCAAACTCAAGTTCGATCATACTTCATTCATCGCTTCCCTCGACCGTGTTTTCTGACATTAGTTGTCAAAATAATTAAGTTCGATCGAACTTAAGTTTAAGCTCAAGATGGATCTTAAGTTCAAACTTCAAACCAAATTTAAATTTGAACTTAAGATCGATCTGAAGTTCGCATAAAAGTTTGAACTTAAGTATGAATTTAGAATGACACTCAAGTTCAAACTTAAGATTCATCTTAAATTGGAACTTAAGTTCGATCTCAAGTTCCAACTTCAGTTCAATGGAATGTTTGATCTTAAGATCTTAAAATTCGGGCCTGAGAGAGAAAGGCAATGAGAATTCCCCTCATTTATAGGTTCTAAAAGTACTATTTTTGAAGTTGGTAGACGCAATTTCTAAAAAACTGATGCACACTTTTTCAAAATAGGATTGACCAGTGATTGGACGATAGTCTTTTTTTTGTACATCACTAATATTGTATAAGGCTGTTTATAAGTGTAAACTGTTCAAAAAATTATACTGTTTTGCATACATCTCCGCGAAAAATTTAAATTCACATTTAAAAAAAATCCTTTGTTCAAATATACGAGCTAAACTAACAGACAAAATTGCTAACAAAAAAATTTCAATTTCAAATAAAACCATCAGGAGTTACCCCGAATGATGCTAAAGTTTGTATCGTTCTAATGGAACGGCAATTGTTTATTAATTGATAAATTGTTATTGATTAATTGCTAATTAATTAATTTATCCTTTCTAAAAAAAATTTCAAGTCAAAGTAATTAAGATATATTTAGGGGTCTTTATCAAGGATTTGAGATTTTAAATGCACAAACAAAATGTAAATCTCATTAAAAATGAATTGAGAAGACTTATTTTCGGTGCATCGCAATGATGCTTTAATATCATTGTCCTGACCACCTCAAGAACACTTTTTTAGGGGTCTCCGGAAACCAGGTCCTACATCCTGAATTTTTCCAAATTTTCAATTACAATTTTATAAAATATTGTTTAAATGTTGCTCTTGTATATGTCCAAATTTTTAAATAAAATAATTTATTTATTCCATTAAAAAAATGGAGAAAATATGCTTTTTTTTAATCCTCGAATGTAACCCCTTAATATTGGAGTGAGAACATCATGGCTCGATGTTCCAGATGGCAAAAAGGCTTTTTTTTTGCCCCATATCCTCAATTTTTTTACAATTGTAATGTTAAAAAGAGAGAAAGAGAAAAAGAGAGAAGGATCAGAAAGAGTCCATCATGGAAGGACATGACGACGATGATAAAAACGTGGCTGGGGAAGAGGCAAAAAAAACGAGGGAAGGGACAGAAGAACTTTGAGGAAGGGAAACTCATCAGGCTAACCTACAACGTTAAGGAGGTTGTGTGTGTCTGTGTTGGTGTGTTTGTGTGGGTATGTTTGTGTGTATGAGGACTTGGGCATTTTGCACTTGCCCCAGGGGTTATACGGTTAAATGCCGCGAATATAAAGCCCCGAGACCCAGCTCACGTTTTCACCCGCCTACGTGATTAAGTATGTTGAAGAGTATAACCATGTTGGGCTATATCAGAGGAGTTTCAGCACACACAAATATATTTGTACTTGTGTGCGTCTGTAATATAACCGGTGAGGAGTGGCATGTGCTAACTAACCCGGATATTCTCGCGAACATTATGCACACGTACGCACTAAACACACAGATATCAACATGAAAAAGGGCCCCCTAAAGGGCGAACCCAAAAATCCGTTGATCGTCAGCAGATTTGTTCCCAATCAAGGTAAGAGGTTAGTTTGGCTAGAAGGATACTATAGCAAGATCAAACGCCCCAAGTTCAAGATATCCACATGAAAAAGGGCCCCTAAAGGACAAAGCCAAAAATCCGTTGAACGTCAGCAGATTTGTTCCCAACCAAGTTAAGAGGTTAGTTTGGCTAGAAGGATACTTTAGCAAGATCAAACTCATCAAGATTAAGATAAATACATGAATAAGGGCCCCCAAAGGGCAAACCCAAAAATCCGTTGATCGTCAGCAGATTTTTTCCCAACCAAGTTAAGAGGTTAGTTTGGCTAAAAGGATCCTTTAGCAAGATCAAACGCATCAAGATCAAGATATCCATATAAAAAAGGGCCCCTAAAGGGCAAACCCAAAAATCCATTGACCGCCAGCAGATTTCTTGCCAAACAACTTAAGAGGTTAGTTTGGTTAGAAGGATACTTTAGCAAGATCAAACTCATCAAGTTCAAGATATCCACATGAAAAAGGGCCCCTAAAGGGCAAAGCCAAAAATCCGTTGATCGTCAGTAGATTTATTCCCAACCAAGGTAAGAGGTTAGTTTGGCTAGAAGGATACTTTAGCAAGATCAAACTCATCAAGATCAAGATATCCATATGAAAAAGAACCCCTAAAGGGCAAAGCCAAAAATCCTTTGATCGTCAGCAGAGTTCTTCCCAACCAAGTTAAGAGGTTAAGTTTGGCTAAAAGGATACTTTAGCAAGATCAAACGCATCAAGTTCAAGATATCCATATGAAAAAGGGCCCCTAAAGGGCAAAATCAAAAATCCGTTGATCGTCAGCAGATTTCTTCCCAACCAAGTTAAGAGGTTGGTTTGGCTAGAAGGATACTTTAGCAAGATCAAACGCATCAAGATCAAGATATCCACATGAAAAAGGGCTCCTAAAGGGCAAAGCCAAAAATCCGGTGATCGTCAGCAGATTTCTTCCTAACCAAGTTAAGAGGTTAGTTTGGCTAGAAGGATACCTTAGCAAGATCAAACTCATCAAGATTAAGATAATCAACATGAAAAAGGGCCGACACGATTTCAACCTTTCTAGTCATTCGATACAAAATTAAAAAAAAAGATTCTTGATTATTAAGAATGTCGTTATAGCTATTTTAGTATATTTTATATACTAAAATAGCTATAACTCCGTAAATTATTGGAATTAAAAAATTTCCTTTCGAGGACATATTCTTAAAGGTCTAAACTTTAAGAATATGTATGCAAAAAAATTAATTTTTTCACAATTCTAGACCAGAATACCGCTTCAAGTTAAGATACTGTAAAATGGTTAGCTAAGTTAGTTAAGATAAGTTTTCCAAAGTCTAGTCCCGTGGATATTTTAAAAATGCTCATTTTCTTTGGCTCTAGGGTGACTATCAAAGAATTAAGTATATTCGCTTGAGTGTACGAAGAGTAGAGAACCGTCATTTTTTAATGCTATATTAAACGAGTGCCGTAGTTGTGGTTAGGCACCTCAATCCTATTAGGAAATTAGGCCCTCTCACATCGAACTAATTGCACATATAATTTCGAGTTTAAAAATTGTCGATGTACGAACAACCACATATGCAACCTCAGAGGTTTAACGTCGAAGTAATGTCGCATTAAGACTGTTTGTTTGCCGGTGCGTGAAACACATCGAGTCGTTTGGCTCTTGATTCCCGCGTTGCGGTTGCCTCAATCGGCAAGTTCCGATTCGCAGCATTCGAGAGTTTCACTTTTGGTTTGGGTTTAATTCCACCAACGAGCCTCAGATGAGGAGAGGCACAAACTCCTCCGCCATCAAGTAATCGCACATTCGCGCATATATATGGGGCTTTCCATACGAAACCGACCAATCCGTAACCCCGACCATTTTTTATTTTTGTGAAAATTTTCTATTTTTTTTTGTACGCACTGAAGGCTGTCTTCAAACATTTTTTTTAGATTGTTGTCTCAATCTTCCTAACCACAATAAATTTTTCAGAATTTCGCACAATTTTTTTTTAAATGCTCATAACTTTTGAAAAAACGGAGACATCAAAATAAGTTGTAGTTTTATTTTAAAAAATCCGAAGAAAATATCAAAATTAATTTTCATATGTTTTTTTTAAGTTTTAAATCCAAAATATTTTTTTTTAACTCTGATCGTTTTGATTTTTTTGAAAAAATTCACCATTCTTTAAGAGACATTTTGATAAGTACTAGAAAATCCGCAGCTTGTGATATCCATAACTTGTATTTTTTGTCTATTTTTGAAGTATAACTTTGAACGTGTAACTTCAAAAATAGATAAAGAATACAAGTTATGAATATCACAAGCTGTGAATTTCTTAGTAACTGCAAAAATATTTCGCCAAAAGTGGTGAATTTTTTCAAAAAAATCAAAATGGACAAGTTAAAAAAAAATATATATATTTTGGGTTTAAAATGGGAAAAAACATATGAAAATGAATATCGATATTTTTTTTTGTATTTTTTTTTATGAAACTATAATTCGAGACGAAAAAAAATATCACTTATCTTATTTTGATTTCTCCGTTTATTAAAAAGTTTTGAGCATAAACAAAAATTGTGTGAAATTTTGAAAAATGTATTGTCGTTAGAAAGGTTTTGTGGTTAGAAGGGTTATTTGGTAAAGTGGGTTATTTGGTATTTGGTAATTTAATGTGGTTAGAAGGGTTATTTGGTAGAGCGTTTTAAGCTTACACTTAAAACGCTTTACTAAATAAATAAAAATTGTGGTAAAAAAAAATTATTTTTTACCAAAATTCAAAAAGTTATATTTTTGAAACAAAAAACACCTTTCTGAAAATTTCAGGATCTTCTAAGATCAGTACAAAGTATTATACAAAAAAAATTGAACCAAAAATTTAATGTTGATCTTGGATTTGCACGATTTCAAAAAATTCAAAATTCTCCAAATTCATCATTTTGCAAAATTTTTTTTCGGAATATTTTTTTGTTCGTAGCCTCAAGTATACTCTTCAAGACGAATTAAGAACGATTTTTCGTAACTATGATAGTTTTCAAGATAGTTAAAAAATAAACTTTAAAGATTTAAAAAAATGTGAAATTTTGAATTTTGCATAACTTTCAGAAAAAAATCAATTTTTTTCTTTTGGTAGAACTTCGTTTCATTATAAACGAAAACTGCTGACCAAATTTCATCGAAATTGAAAGGGGTCGATTCCAACTCTTGGTTGATTTGACGTGGAATGACCCATATAAATATATGTCGTTGGGGCGCAGACTAAGGCAAGTCACGTTAAAAGCTTATAGCGTTGACATGTTGCTGCCTCGTTAACGCCACGGCGATACCGACGCCATTTGTAAATATATAACGTATTCCAAGCCAGGAACTAGGGGAGATGGACCTTGTATGTGTAACACTGTTATATTCGTAACGTCATCAAGCAAAAGCGGAGGTGTAACGTGTAACATAACTGAGGTAAAGCCACAGCCACACTAACGAATTGGTGATTAAGTTTGGCAGTAATGTGGGGAGAAAGCTCTGCCAGGGAAAGGGTGACGAGTTCTAGGGACATACATTGAGAGTGAAAATCCGTAACTGAAATAATGAGATGAAAATGAGAGGCTTATAAGGCAGACTTTGTTCATATTCTGTCCACGTTGTTTGGGTAGGGCTGGGAAATTGTGCTGAAGTTGCGGTGAAAATGAAGAGATTAAGGGTAGAAGCCACTGTGAAAGTTAATTTTTTTTTTCTATGTATATTTCCAAAATTATGTGGGTAAAATTGTAATTTAAAGTTCTGAAAATGGACTGTGTTAGTCACTTTGGTGAGGGTAGGTAGCGCGACTGGTTAGCTCGAAGGAAAACTTTATAAGCTTTTTCCGAAAATGACTTTTCTTGAACGTGGTGCTGATAATACTCAAAAATGTATGAGCCAATTTTCAATTAAAAAAAAAAAAATATTTGTGATAGCAGAGGCTAAATGTGTATGTGGTCGATTAATAGATTTAATGATTATTATTTTTGAAACCTACTTGAATAAAAAAAGCGGCTCGAATAGGGGCTTTTCATCAAAAGGCTTTTGATGAAAATTCATGAAAATTTTGATTTTTTGGGAAAACTATTAGTAGATTCGTGTTCGGGGGGAGGGGGGGGGGTGGAAAATACAACTATACGAGGGCTGGAAATTTTTTTTTTTGGATTTTGGCTAAAATTTAATCGGTTTAGTAAAATGGCTCTAATTTATTTTCTAGACAGAATTGGGGCTTGAACACGAGCTCATTCTTTTCGTAATCGTTCAAGCTTCAAAAACCCGCTTGGTTTATCAAATTCCGATTGTTTTTTAAAGTTTGACCATCGATTTTTGCTAATTTTTTAAGGCATACCCTTTTCCATTTTTTTCGACGATTTTCAAAGTGCTCTCATTTCTACAAAAATCAAGGTATCGGAATAAACCAAACGCCATTTTCTAAGTTTAGTGGCAGCCTTTGAGTACGAAAAAGAAATTTTGGAATCGGTCAAATCGAAGTAAAGTTATGAGCACTTGAAATTTCGCTATTTCGAGGTTTTTAAAAATGGGGCAAAATTGAGCAAAAGAGTTTTTAATAAAAATTAATAAAAATTTTGATTTTTTGAAAAGAACTATTGGTAGATTCGTGTTCAGGGGAAAAAATACATCGACATAAGGCACGAAAAAAAATTTTTTTTTTTGCATTTTGGCAAAAATTTAATCGGTTTACTAAAATGGCTGTCATTTTTTTTCTAAATAGAATTGCGGCTTGAACACGAGCTCATTCTTTTCGTAATCGTTCAAGCTTCAAAATCCCGCTTGGTTTATCAAATTCCGATTGTTTTTAGATTTTTGGCAGATTTTTAAAGTTTGACCATCGATTTTTGCTGATTTTTTAAGGCATACCCTTTTCCATTTTTTTCGACGATTTTCAAAGTGCTCTCATTTCTACAAAAATCAAGGTATCGGAATAAACCAAACGCCATTTTCTAAGTTTAGTGGCAGCCTTTGAGTACGAAAAAGAAATTTTGGAATCGGTCAAATCGAAGTAAAGTTATGAGCACTTGAAATTTCGCTATTTCGAGGTTTTTAAAAATGGGGCAAAATTGAGCAAAAGAGTTTTTAATAAAAATTCATAAAAATTTTGATTTTTTGAAAAGAACTATTGGTAGATTCGTGTTCAGGGGAAAAAATACATCGATATAAGGCACGAAAAAAATTTTTTTTTTTTTGCATTTTGGCAAAAATTTAATCGGTTTACTAAAATGGCTGTCATTTTTTTTCTAAATAGAATTGCGGCTTGAACACGAGCTCATTCTTTTTGTAATCGTTCAAGCTTCAAAATCCCGCTTGGTTTATCAAATTCCGATTGTTTTTCGATTTTTGGCAGATTTTTAAAGTTTGACCATCGATTTTTGCTAATTTTTTAAGGCATACCCTTTTCCATTTTTTTCGACGATTTTCAAAGTGCTCTCATTTCTACAAAAATCAAGGTATCGGAATAAACCAAACGCCATTTTCTAAGTTTAGTGGCAGTCTTTGAGTATGGAAAAGAAATTTTGGAATCGGTCAAATCGAAGTAAAGTTATGAGCACTTGAAATTTCGCTATTTCGAGGTTTTTAAAAATGGGGCAAAAATTGACCAAAAATTTTTTTCATAAAGATTCATAAAAATTTCGATTTTTTGAAAAGAACTATTGGCAGATTCGTGTTCAGGGGAAAAAATACATCGATATAAGGCACGAAAAAAATTATTATTTTTTTGCATTTTGGCAAAAATTTAATCGGTTTACTAAAATGGCTGTCATTTTTTTTCTAAATAGAATTGCGGCTTGAACACGAGCTCATTCTTTTTGTAATCGTTCAAGCTTCAAAATCCCGCTTGGTTTATCAAATTCCGATTGTTTTTCGATTTTTGGCAGATTTTTAAAGTTTGACCATCGATTTTTGCTAATTTTTTAAGGCATACCCTTTTCCATTTTTTTCGACGATTTTCAAAGTGCTCTCATTTCTACAAAAATCAAGGTATCGGAATAAACCAAACGCCATTTTCTAAGTTTAGTGGCAGTCTTTGAGTATGGAAAAGAAATTTTGGAATCGGTCAAATCGAAGTAAAGTTATGAGCACATGAAATTTCGCTATTTCGAGGTTTTTAAAAATGGGGCAAAATTGAGCAAAAGAGTTTTTAATAAAAATTCATAAAAATTTTGATTTTTTGAACAGAACTATTGGTAGATTCGTGTTCAGGGGAAAAAATACATCGATATAAGGCACGAAAAAAATTTTTTTTTTTTTGCATTTTGGCAAAAATTTAATCGGTTTACTAAAATGGCTGTCATTTTTTTTCTAAATAGAATTGCGGCTTGAACACGAGCTCATTCTTTTCGTAATCGTTCAAGCTTCAAAAACCCGCTTGGTTTATCAAATTCCGATCATTTTTCGATTTTTGGCAGATTTTCAAAGTTCGACCATCGATTTTTGCTAATTTTTTAAGCCATTTACTTTCCTTTCCATTTTTTAAGGCATGCAGTATAAAAAGTGTCCTAGTCCCACGAAGAATTGGAGAATCAACAATATTAGCATCAATCACAAGGAGTGACAGATTCTGATATCAAAATGTAAAAAAAAAATCTTCAAAAATAATCAAAAAAGTATTTGGTGCCTCAATTTTTTTTAGCGTACCCAATAATTGCGGCAAGTATCGTGTCCCGAAGACTTCCACTACTTAATAAACAGATGGGATGACAAAATGAGGGGTCGCGTTGAAAACCCAAGACCTTAATGTGTGAAAGTGTGTTTGTGTGTGCATGTGGTTTGCAATGGCACCTCCAGAGTCGAATTAACGTTGCTGTTCTCGTAATTTATACCCACTCACCTCAGAAGCAGAAGCAGGGAAGGGAAGAGGCCCATATAATTCCTGAGAGTGTTGTGTATCCCCAAAGGAAATTACAAATGAAGAGCATACACGTTTAATGTTACTGCGCTGCGGTTTCTGAACCCAGGGTCGGAAATATTCGTACAAGAACATGGAAATTTCCAATGGCGATAACGTGATTTCGACTTTGGGGCTATTGGGGCCCAAAACTTAGGGAATGGGACACCATTAACGGTGCATGACGCAGTATCTGGAATTTCGTTCCATAAAGCTGTCGATGGCTGCGAATGGCATTTGTAAAGCTGGGCAAAGACCGAAGACAAACATTGACCGGTCTCGAGTGGCGGAAACCCAAACCTAGGGGTTGAGGGTCGCTGTCGCTGTTTGCACCCTCTTGTTTTGGGGGTGGGATGTGCATCGGATCGGTCGAAGATGAATGGGACGAGATTGGTGAGAGAATCCTCACGGGGACGTTGAAACAGAGCCAATTTGTCATCATCAACGATTGGGCAGAAGGAAATCCTCTTCCCAACTTCCGGATAACAACCTGCTTCCGTTTCTTTGGATTTTCCAGCCAACGCTTTTTCCTCTGTAGAGGAAAGGTTCAACGACAAAAAAAGAAGTATACCTCTGTCGTCAAGTTCGTGTCATATCTATCCTGCGGAAAGTGTCCTTTCAGGCTAATGCAAGGATGAGCAAGAACGATTTTATCATCTCCCCAAGCGGATCCTTGAATTACTCGCTGCCTTTTTAATGGTCCCTCCACGCCAGATAGCGTTTTTTTTTTTTACAAAATAATCCCACCAACAAATGCGACTACTCCTTCAACGTTGCGCGAAAACCTCCGATAAGGATCTTCATGTTTTTTGCACTCTCGGGACCGGTGATAGCGTCTTTTGTTTTTACCGGAAACTCCCACGAGTTTCTTGCATCTTGCGACGAATCAACTTGCAACCGGACGATACGGCTCTGCAGAGTTATCGTGAGACTTCCTACCGCAATATTTTATGAACCTCAAGTTTGCATCGTTGGAGTTTAACGGGATTAGGTTTTTTTTTACTTTGCCACAAAATTAATCCCTTAATTCTTGGTGCTCAGAGGGATGAGTAGAGAAATATTTTTTGGGTTTTTCATTCATTTGCAGAAATGTATTCGTTTGACCCTTATACTTGACACACTTCTGCAGAATAACGTACTTGACGCACTGCACCCAGAAAAAAGATCTAGTACATTTAACTAAATCCTAGTCAAGCCAAATAAATTTTTGTATTTGTAGGCCAGCCTAATAAAACTCTTTTCATGCCAAAGAATTTTTTTTTTAATGACCTACTAGAAAAATATATTGCGATCTAATAAATTTTCATTTAATATTAATAAATATTATTTCAAACTGAACAAATATGTATTTGAATGAAATTTTTTTTTTTCAATATTTACACAATATATATTTTTAAACATTTCAATCTTTGAATATATAGCTACACATACACTGTGAGAAAAAATTACTAGAACCAATGAAATAAGGTTTTGAAGGCAAACAATTATTTTTTCATTATTTGCCAAAACATATTATATTGGTTCCCTTGTATATTTACTTGGTTCATTTTTTTCCGTCAATTTCATAAATTTCTGTTTCAATAAACGAATTTACTTGAATCTAACAATATGTTATCAATTATATGTAATATGTTGTTTGAATCAAGAACACATTTTATCATTCAAGACATGCGTGTTTTTTGATACAGGAAGCACTGAGAAAAAAAAATTTGTTGAATCAACAAATTAATTAGTCCAATCAACAGGAAAAATGATTGATTCAATCAAATACGTGTTTATTAATTGTTGCTAAACATTTTATAAAAAATATATATCCCTTGCCAAATAATTTAATACGCATAGTTTAGTGACCCCAAAAAGAGATAAATAGAAAAAAAAGACAAATCTGCGCCAATTCTCCGATCTAATTTCTCTGTTCGACCGGGAATTGAACCCTCGACCCTACCTACCATCATACCTATCCTACCTAACTACCTAACACGCTACCTATTACGCTATCGACTACTACTATGCACTTGAAAAAAGTTAGGAGTTATGAAGATTCGAATATAAGAAAACGTTTAAAAAACCATTTTTTAAATTTTTAACAACTTACGTTTACTATTAAAGTATACTATAGAAATGATAGTTCTTTGCTTGAAGGAAATACAAATTTCATCATTCCAAACAAATATTCTATTGGAATAAAATAACGTGTTATTTATTTTACTACAGCTTCTTTTAAAATAATCACAATCAATTTTATATTTAATAAATATTGAAAATACTACAGAAATATTTTTAGAAGTAAAATAATGATGAATTTATTGCAAAGAAATAATTTTGTTCGAAAAAAATAATTTCGTATTGAAGTCATTTTTTAGATCCAAATAATCTCATGTTTATGATGCCATAAATAATTTTCTTCAAAAAAAATAATTTCGTATTGAAGTCGTTTTTTAGATTCAAATAATCATCATTTTAGATTCAAATAATCTAATGTTTATGATGCGATAAATGTAATTAATCTAATGAATACAAATTCAATCAAATCTATTGAAATAAAAATATTTTTTGAAGTAAAATAATAATGACTTTATTGCAAGAAAATAATTTTTTCGAAAAAAATAATTTTGTATTGAATTCGTTTTTTAGATTCAAATAATCTCATGTTTATGATGCGATCAATGTAATTAACCCAATGAATACAAATTTAATCAAATCTATCATGCATTTAATTGTTACTATCAAATAAGCGTTTAATGTAATGGAGCAATAGATTCGTGAAAATATTTTTTTTAATGAAGAGTGATTTTCTTGGTTCAACAAATAAATAATCGAATTAATACTTTCATTTAATAAATAAATTCATGTTCTCAAATTCAGTAGTTTTTTCTCTCAGTGTATGAAGTCCACAATTTCGTAAAGCTTCGTCTTTTTTTAAACAGAAAGGAAAAGAAAAAAAACCCTTTTTTATGGGAATCCTTTTCGGGGGAAAAATAAGGATATCAGGATATAAAAATAAGGATATCAACATAGACGAGCTTGGAAAGGATATAGGCATCGAGAGGCAGGTTCGCTTGTGCGAGAGGTAGCCACCTGGCGGATTTTTGGAGTACTGACAAATCTGCAGATATGATCGGATGAGATTACGGGTGAATAGGTATTTAGTAACAACGAATAGAATTTTTCTTCAACGTCTGTTTCTCGATGACAGGGAATTCAAATAAATAAATATAGTGGAAGTAAATATCGCCCAAAATTGGATGAAAAAATTTTTTTCTTTAAAGTAACTAAAAAATAATCAAATCAACGATTATAATACCTACGACTGGACCTTTTTTCTAGGTGTGGACTCGTTTGTGACCCAGCCACAAAAATTCTTATAAAAAGTATACCATTTACTATCTTAACTTGCGAATTTTGTTAGAACTTCTTAAGAGATTAATTTCCAAAGTTATACAGGATTTATAGTAAAATATTAAAGTTAAATATGATAAAAAAAGCCATATCTGATAAAGGAGCTGAGAAAAAAATCTTTTGCTTTTTTTTGGCCTTTTAAAGTACCTTAACCAAAAATTAGAAGAGCTTTCCACATATTTGGTAAATAATAATTTCATTGAATGATATTTCGAAAATTATTTTCAAAGAGTTAACAGGTCTCGAAACTTTCCTTCGAAAGGATCAATTCGTCTTCTCTCCAATTTTCAATTGAATTTTGTGTTATGTGCGTTTTAACAATGCAAACACGAACGTCATAATTTTTTATACTCCAGAAGGACTTTGAGTTTTTTTTTACGAGGATTCTGAGGAGAATTATTCCTGTCTCTTCGAGTCAATAAACTTCAATCCTGGAATGGTTTTCCCGACTTACTCGGAAATTGATTTTATGACGATTGTGATATCGCTCTTTCAGGAAATTGAGAAGGCTTTCTGACATGAAAGTAGAAAACTTTTTTTTTTCGAACGATGATTAACAGCTGTCGAATCTAATTAATATTTTGAAAATAATTTTCTCTTTCATGTTCATAAAGTCTTTTAATCAGCAATTTGTGAAAATTGAAAAACGGCACGTTTTTTGAAAACAGGCACGTTTTTCATCATCAACGACAAATTGTTTATCTATTTGTCAAAATGTCAAAGTCGTAGGCGATAAGAAATTTCCCACTGACAACGATTAAATTAATATTACCGTTAATTGTATTAATTATATTAATATTAGTTAATTATTATATTAATATTAATATTAGCGTCAACATGGAGAAACAATGTAAAACCTCGATTCTCTCGACCTATAGTTTATGCAATTATTGCTTAATGTCAATATCACACTGTCAACATAGAGAAATAATGGAAAAGCTCGATTCTCTCATCTTATGGTCACTTTAATTTAACAAGAAATTAGTTTTCCAGATCTAGTCAATTAATTAATTCTCAGAAGCGTTGAGGAGGATGAATGAAGCATTCGAAAATTGAAAATTGGCAGTTGTCAATTATCTCGTCAGTTAATATTCATTACTTGAAAATTTCCCTCCAAAAATTACAAAATTACACGATGACTTATCATTACATTATCGTGTGACTTTTATTTTCGTGCGACAGATCTGACGTATTATCTGGAATTGTGTGAATTCGCATGCATTCCCATTTTTTTTCCCCTATTCTTTATTTCAATTGTTCAACTGGGGAGTCATAAAAACGTGGAATTTTGGAATGGCAGATATTCCACCGATAAGAGAGTGTGAGAAATGGTAAAATTCCTCGCAGATGAGTTCGTTAGAGGATAATATTGTTATTGCAGTGCCGAGGGTGCAGCGTTTGGTAAGTCGCATTCCAGTTGATGTTTAGGTGGGGCGTTTCTGTGCTTGGGGTATTTCATGAGAGATATGGAGACAGACAGAGACAGAAAGAGGAGAGGGAGAGAGAGAGAGAGGAGAGGGAGAGAGAGAGGAGAGAGATAGAGAAGAGGGAGAGAGAAAGAGAGAGAGGAGAGAGAGAGAGAGAGAGAGAGAGAGAGAGAAAGAGAGGGAGGGAGAGAGAAGGAGAGAGAGAGAGAGAGAGAGAGAGAGAGAGAGAGAGAGAGAGAGAGAGAGAGAGAGAGAGAGAGAGAGAGATGTGCGTCGGGTGTCGCGTCGTATCACCTTTCCCCGCTCAATATCCCTCTCGAACTACTGCAGCATTGCACACGCATAGACTGCAGCGCGCATCGGAAGAGAGAGCGAGAGGGAGATGGTGAGGAGAGAAAGAGAGAGATTGCGTGGAGTAGGTCAAGCCCAGTTGTCGGTTAGTTTTGTGAGTTCGCCCACCCTTTGGTCTACGGCAACAGAAATGGCTTCGCTTGTCAATTTATATATATATATATATATATGTTTATATATTAGGGTGGTTCAAAAAAAAAAAATTTCTTTTTAATTTTAATTTTTTAATTATCAAAAATTGTAGCTCCTCACAAAAAATGATTTTTCATGAAATCGAAATGTGGAAAAATGAGCGGTTTTTTTTTGGTGATTCCAAAATTCAGATTTAAGAAAATCTTTTATTATGTGAATTGTTTGGGATTTTGGAAATAAGACTTCTGCCAGCCTTGGAAGATTCATTTCGAAAGAATTATCGAACTTTGAGAAAAAATTTGTTTCCTCATTTTTTCTTCTCTTGGTTTGTTTTTCTATATTGAAGGATAACTTATGCAATACCTGTGAAAACTGCGGCTATATCTGGGACAATTTTTCCAAGAAACAAAAATTTTTGCACTTTGATTTTGAAGTTACGAGTTTGCTATAAAAGATGTACAGCTTGAAGAGAAATGTTAGAGTTTTATTGACGAAAATTTTGGGTTTTCCGATGAAGAATGTCTACACCGCAGGATTTTGCGATTTCTGAATTTTGAAATTCTCGAAAAAATCGTTTTTGCAAAATTGCGATATTGTAAACGCAGCGATAAAAAAATGCTGTTCAAGCCTTCGCCTGTACGGCATTTATTTTCAGAAAAAAGACTATGAAAATCTCGAAGAGAAGCGCTATTGGCAGAAAACATATTTTTATAAACCGCTCTAATATATATATACATATATATATACGCATATAAATGGGAATACCAGTAGAATATCCAATATCAGACGCTCTGATTCGTGTCACGGATACCAAACCATGATACAGGTTTTTTTTTCGTTTTTATTGCCAAAGTATTCTCATCGTAGTTTGTAAGCAAGATCACGAGTCATTTAAAAGTTGTGACAGCTCAATCGATAAATTCATCGAAGTAATAAAAACTGATTTGAGAGATGAAATTATGATTCGAAATCACTGATGACAGTGTGAAAAGCCAGCTTTTTTTCTCATAAAGTTTTACGGTTCGTTTTATCTTGGGAAAATATCGTGAAATTCGAGTTAATTCAAAAAGTCCCTAACTCAATCGATAAATTCATCAAAGCAACAAAAACTCATTTGAGGGATGAAGTTATGATTCGAAATCATTGACGACAGTGTAAAAGCCAGCTTTTTTCTCATAAAGATATACGGTTCGTTTTATCATGGAAAAATATCGTGAAATTCGAATTAATTCAAAAAGTCCCTAGCTCAATCGATAAATTCATCAAAGTAATAAAAACTGATTTGAGGGATGAAATTATGATTCGTAATCATTGACGACAGCGTGAAAAGCCAGCTTTTTCTCATAAAGATGTACGGTTCGTTTTATCACAGAAAAATATCGTGAAATTCGAATTAATTCAAAAAGTCCCTCCCGTAGTAAAAAACTCCATTCGTCGCCATTGAAAAATCCCCATTCATTCCCCATTGCCAAAATAACCAACGGAGATGAATGCCGAATTGCCTAAGGGGATTTTCGCCATTGAATTCCCCATTTGAAATCGAATGAGGATTTTCTAATAAGGATTGACTTCCCCATTTGAAACGGAATGGGGATTATCCTATGGGGATTCAATGAAGAAAATCCCCATAGGCAATTCGGCATTCATCTCCATTGGTTTTTGTAGGCAATGGAGATGAATGCTCATTTGCCCAAGGACATTTTCGCCATTGAATTCCCCATTTGAAATCGAATAGGGATTTTCCAATGAGGATTGACTTCCCCATTTCAAACGAAATAGGGATTATCCCATGGGCATCAGTCGGCAAGAACTCCTTGCATGGATTTTCTGGACACCGACTTCTGCTAATATTCCGTGCTCACACTCGTCTAGATAAGCATACTCTTCGCATAATCCGTATGGGAGTTCAGCGGGTTGCCGTCCTGCGACATCTCGCGCCAAGTCTCGGAACTAACGCGACGCGGTTTCCAATGGACATCTTTGGGTAATGCTGATCATTCAGTGCATCCGCATTTACTTCCCAATGGACATCATTGGGTAAAGCTGATCGTTTCGTTCATCAGCATTTGCCTTCCAATGGACACCATTGGGCAATGCTGATGGCTCGGTCCACCAGCATTTGCTTTCCAATGGGCATCATTGAGTAATGGTGATCATTCGGTTCATCCGCATTTGCTGTCCAATGGACGTCATTGGGCAATGGCGACTTTTCAATGGATATCCATTCACTGATCAATGGTCGTTCCTATACGCCATTGAAAAATGCGGAAATCTCAATGGGTCCCCATTCATTGTCCAATGGAGTCGTATGAGGACCATTGGTTGCCATTGGCGATTCAATGGAGTTTTTTACTACGGGCTAGCTCAATCGATAAATTCATCAAAGCAATAAAAACTCATTTGAGGGATGAAATTATGATTTGTAATCATTGACGACAGTGTAAAATCCAGCTTTTTCACAAATTTCGTTCGTTCGTTCGGTTCGTTTTATCATGGAAAAATATTGTGAAATTCGAATTAATTCAAAAAGTCTCGATAGCATAAAAAATTATTGGAAATAATGATGTCAATGTTCGATTCCAATATTGACAAAGAATCAATGGAAAAATCGCACTTGAAATCCATGAAAACGCTGTTGAATGATGAGATTATAATATAAAAGTATTGGAAAAGCCACAAAAAGGGTCCTTTTATCAAGATTGAATTGTAGCCACTCTTTAAGCAGGATAATAATCTTTCCAAGCAAGTGGCCTTTTTGCAAGAAAGGATCTCGAATAATTCGCGAGGTTTCCACACTTCAAGGAGACAGAGAGAATTTTCACGAATGCGAATAAAGAACGAGAGGCATCTTACCGAGGGGATCCAAATTAGCTCCAAGTTTTCAATATTTAAGAGTCCCCAGGGTAAAAGAGGAGTTGAACGAGCTTCTGGCTCTTCCAACAATCACGACCCTTTTGCCTTTTCGCCTTTACCGAGGGAACTTTTTTTTCCCTCTACTTTTGTCCGCGAATTCTTCACTCGGTGAAGGTTTCAATCTCTTGGGAATATATTTGAACCCAAAAAATATCCCACTAAATGGCCTAATATCATTATTCACCAAAAAAGATTAAAGAAAAAAGCTAATCTAACAATGAATTATTTTTTTTACGTTTCTTTCAAGATTATATTTTTTAACGGCTGTAGGCTAAGTTTTTAGTTCGAATTCTGGAAATTGACTCAGTCGTAGTCACTTTGGTGAGAGCATTTTTCTCAAAATGACTTTTTTCAAAATTTTGATAGTTACTATTTTTTAAATCCTTTTTAAGGGAATAAAAGGCCTTAGAAAAGAAAAAAAAATACAATTCTTCGCCGTTTTGTAAATAGCAAAAGAAAAAAAGGCTGCTAAAAAGCTACATTCGTGTAGATTTGACATTTACTTGTTTTTATTTTTAGAACTTTTTACCAAAATATCAATGGAATGGAATTTTTTTAGTTAAGATAAAATCTATAACTCTGTTAATTTTTTAGATTTTTCAAAAACAATTGCTATGAAAGAAATTGAATAAATACTTGATCAAATAACAACAATCCAATATTTTAATAATTATTTACGTCTGTGAAAATAATTTTCAAACATTGGCAACTTTTTCAGCTTTTACAGTGGTTTTCCCCCTTAATGGATTTTCAAGAATGTTGAAGCACGGCAGTGTTAAATTTTCGAAATTTTCTCTACCAACATCTGTTCCTGAATCATCAATAACGAAGCGTGTAGTATGTTACCATAACAAGTGACCTTAATCCGGAAAAATAGTCGTAGCAATTTGCTATGGTATCAGCTGTTATACGCCAACATTCCACGAAGTGTATTATCGGTCTATTTTTTTTTCTGCAATTTTTCTCCAATTTCAGTGATTTTTGACTCAGATTTTTTTCAAACGCTTCTGGAATTTTCAGAATTGCATTTTTTCTTCAGAAATATGAATTTTTAAATTTTGGTAAAATTTTTTTTTTTTGTTCTATCTCTAAGTTGAATAAAGTTGAGCAATCGGGTAACTTTGTAATTTTATGCAGTAAAAATTACATTATTGCTCAACTTTACTTAACTTAGAGGTAAAAAAAAATTTGTTTCCACAAAAATTCAAAAATTTTTATTTTTGAAGAAAAAAAACGCAATTCTGAAAATTTCAGGATCTTTAAAGATCAGTACGAGGTATTATATATAAAAAATTGAACCAAAATATTAATGTCGCTCGTGGATTGTCACGATTTAAAAAAATTCAAAATTCTCCAGATCCATCATTTTTCAAAAAAAATTTCGGAATATTTTTTTTTCGTAGCCCCAAGTCCACTCTTTAAGACGAACCCGGAACGATTTTTTTGTGACTATAGTAGTTTTCGAGATATTTAAAAAATGAACTTGAAAAATTGAAGAAAATTGTGAAATTTTGAATTTTGCATAACTATTGAAAAAAAAAATTCAATTTTCTTCCTTTGTCAGAACTTCGTTTTATGATAAAAGAAAACTTCTAACCAAATTTCATCGAAATTAACTTTCCGTTGTCACATGGGGTCAAAATGACCCCACGACTACTCTTTTTTTTCTTCTTTATGAATTTTATTGAATATATAGTCATCTGATTTTTTATAAACTAAATTTTAATACATCAACTACAATTTTTGAAGGACGTTCTGGAATTTTTTGAGATACTTTGGTCACAATACTTGTTCAAAAATTGACAATGTCAAATCGATCCAGATAAGTGTCGTCAAGGAGGGTTAAAAGGGGTCGATTCCAACTATTGGTCGATTTTACATAGAATGACTCATTTGTATCTCTGTGTTTAATAAAAATAAGTTTTTTTTCAACAACCGTCTAGTGCGAAAAAAATACAAAATTTGGCCACTTTTTCGGATCTCTAGGTATATAAAGTAGTATACAGGGTGTCCCAGGAATGAAGGGCAATACCATGAAGGCAGATTCGTGACGTGTAATATCGAGTAGAAAAGTCCTTAGCCATTTTTTGATATTTTGAACCCCTGAAGTGTTATTAATTTAATTAATTATTGAGTGGAAAAGTCCTTTGCCATTTTTTGATATTTTTAACCTCTGAATTGTTATTAATTTAGTTAATTATTAACGTTATATTGAGTAGAATAGTTCTTTGCCATTTTTGATATTATAAACCCCTGAATTATTATTAATTTAATTAGTTGATAACAATTCAGAGATTGTTATTTATTTAATTAATTTATAACAATTCAGGGATTGTTGTTAATTTAATTAATTAGAATTTTTAACCTCTGAATTGTTATTAATTTAATTAATTAATAACAATTTTTAACCTCTGAATTGTTATTAATTTAGTTAATTATTAACGTAATATTGAGTAGAATAGTCCTTTGCCATTTTTTAATACTATTAACCCCTAAATTGTTAGTAATTTTATTAGTTAATAACAATTCAGGGATTGTTATTAATATAATTAATTAATAATAATTTTTAACCTCTGAATTGTTATTAATTCAGTTAATTATTAACGTAATATTGAGTAGAATAGTCCTTTGCCATTTTTTGATATTATTAACCCCTAAATTGTTATTAATTTCATTAGTTAATAACAATTCAGGTATTGTTGTTAATTTAATTAATAACAATTTAATAACAATAACGAATTCTTGGGACACCCTCTATAAAGATGATCGGGCAGGTTCTCCCCATCTTTCTACAATGTACGGTCCAAATGAACCATATAGGGGTAACCTACCCCTATAAGCTATGTGTCGTACATAATACGTGATACGTTGGTTGAGCGTGAGAGAGCAGCAGGTGCATCTACGATACCGCGTTATGCTAATAATGATCGTTTTGGCAATAAATTATCCTCAAAGTGGCCATTATGAGGATCCTATACAATAAATCTGATACTTTGAATTAAAATAAATTTATGGCTCCAGCACGAGAGAGGGATTTACTTGGTTGCTCAATTATTGTGCATGTGCAATCCCCCTCCCTTTCTCTGTCCCTACTCTCTTTTTTTCGTCCCTTGGTAACCGCGTTAACCATCTCCTTTTTTTAAGTCTTTTTTTAGCCTTTTTTTTTACTCATTTTCGTTGGCTGCTACGTTCAGGCTTTTCTACCACGACGCCCTCTTTACCTCTTGCCCCTTCCTTGTTGTCCTTGTCGTGTCCTACTTTCCTTCGACGTGAAATACCAAGGTACACATATCAAGTCTTTGCCTCCTCCTATCTTCTCCCTTCTTCGCCTTTACGTAAGTACGTATGACGTATTCTTCGTGAATACTCTCTTTTTTTGGCAAGTACCCAACATTTTTCAAAAATTCATCACCCCAATTTCATCTGAATTTAGGGATTTGAAAAATTTAGGAAAAACATTGGATTTTGAATATTGAAACACTGAAGTCACATTTTTGAATCCTTTTTTTCTATAAATTTGTTTTTGGTAGATTTGTATCTGGAAGTTTCAATTTTGTAGATTTTTCAAATTGATTTTTCATATTGATTTTTCATATTGATCTTTCAAATTGATTTTTCAAATTGATCTTCCAAATCGATCTTCCACATTGATCTTTCAAATTGATCTTTCAAATTGATCTTTCAAATTGATCTTCCAATTTGATTTTTTAAATTGATTTTTCAAATTAATTTTTCAAATTGATTTTTCAAATTGATTGTTCATATTGATTTTTCAAATTGACTTTTCAAATTTACTTTTCAAATTGACTTTTCAAATTGACTTTTCAAATTTACTTTAAAAATTAACTTTTCAAATTGATTTTTCAAATTGATTTTTCAAATTGATTTTCCAAATTGATTTTTTAAATTGGTTTTTCAAATTGATTTTTAAAATTGATTTTTCAAATTGTTTTTTCAAATTGATTTTTCAAATTGAAATAAAAATTTGAGTACGTCATAAAATCTTTGGCGTTTTGGAATGAAATCATGAATAGGAACGAAGAATATGTTGTTTGGAATGGAACTGTGAAAAATTCCCATTTCAGATGAAAATTGATTTACGAAAATGGCTACAATATTGTCTCTATTCTCTTGTCGTCAAAATTCGTCACTCCTCCAATTCTTCATTATTTCAAACGTTTCTCGATTTTATCGAATCGCGATAATTTTTTAATTCCCGATAATTTTTGAAGTTTGACCATCAGTTTTTTAAATTAATTCAATTTAGTATTTTTTCATCATTTTCCAAAGCGTCGTCGTTGATTTTAAAATTGCATTTTCTAAATCCACTCTCAAGGATTTCAGTGAAAAAAATATTGACCCAAATCGAGACAATCCAGACGAAATTTGTAGTCACTTGAAATGTCCTATTTTTAAGATTTTGGCAAACAGTTGAAAATGCAATAAAATATTAGAAAAAATTTTCAACTGATTATAAATAGTTCAGAGTTTTCATTAAGAGGAAAAATACTTATTGAGAAAAAGCTAAAAAAAAGCATGAAAAATATATTATTTTCGAAAAAGCTGGATTAAAAATTGGAAATAATTCCCAAAAAATCCTGAAAACCAGATACTGAAATTTGCATCATTTTAATGCGACGATAATAGTTTATTTTTAATAAAATACTTCCTGAGAAATTTTCAAAGTGAAAAATCGTTAAAATCAATTTTAAGGCCTGTCATGGACTTGAGACGCGAATCTCGCTTTAAAAAAAATGAAAAAAATGATTTAATCATCATTAAACCGTTACCAAATGACAATTTGAAAAAAATTGCGCGAGTCTAGGGAAGAGAAAAAGCCCGTTTCCCCGAAGAAACGTTCGTACATCGAGGGAGGATTTTTACAGAACGAAAGCTTGCAGCGACGTCGAGTGACTTTTTATTTTATTTTTTCCACCAAATCTCGATACATGTTTCCCATTGTCCGGATTATTGCGAGGAAAAATAATGATTCGTTGCTGAAACGATCAGAGAGTTCCTTTATTCAACGCAATAAAGTCGACGTTAAGGTCTACTTTAGAAGGCTAAAAAAAGCAAATTTTGAAGATTTTTTTCTCAGCTCCTTTATCAGATATAGCTATAAAATTATTTTTGAGACATTGTTTCACCTTCGAAAATACAAAAAAAAAATATTTTTTATTTTGATTCTTTGAATAATTTATAGAAGGCGCCAAAGTCGAAAATGTCTTCTCCAATGGCCGACAGTTAATCTCAGGATTTGCAAGACTGGAGAAAAAAAAAACATTTTAAAGAGGAAGGTTCCTTACTCAGCAATTATCGCCGTTAATTAAAAATCGATTTTAAAAAATGGCGGATGTTTGAAATGAAAATGAAGAATTGAATTTTTCAAAATTTATTTTAAATATCCGCCATTTTTTTAAATCGATTTTTAATTAACGGCGGTAATTGTTGTGTGAAGAACCTGCCTCTTTAAAATGCTTTTTTATTTTTTTGTTTCGGACTTGTCAATCCTGAGATTAACTGTCAGCCATGGGACAAGACATTTTCAACGACTCGAATTTGGCGCCTACTATAAATTATTCAAAAAATCAAAATAATTTTTTTTTTTTGTATTTCCGAAGGATGAAACAATTTTTTTTGGCCGCCGAAAGTAGACTAGTACCTTAAAACCCTCCGTGAATCATATGGGTCATATCTGTCCCAAGAGAAATTTCCCCCTTAGACATCTCCCGAATCCTTCAAGGGTAGGGCTTCCCTCCCCACCCTAAATTTTATTATCATTTTATGATGGAAAATACGTTATTTAATAGTAGTTCTGATACTCGAAAAATATCCTCCTTTCAGATGCAAAAATAAATCTACTTTTTCAAATGGGCAGACTCAGGACATTTTTTATCCTGAACGAATATAGTTTCAGCTACAAATCCGCGTAAGATTTTTTGCTTCATGTTGAACAGAAAAAAAATGGTGATTTTTTCCCTAAAAAAACATTTTTTCGAAAATAAGCTTTTTCCGGGCAATTTATTGAAAAATGAAAAAATGCAAAGGCTGTAAAAACTATCAGACCTTAAAGTAGAATCAGTTGAGAATATTCCTGAAATTTTTTCAGATTTTTTTCTCTCTAAATACGTGAGATACAAGCTGAAGGACAGATATGACCCACATGATCCGGAGTGTCGGAGAAATTCACATGGAGGGTTAAATATAAAATCGCACAATTGTGCGTAGTTGAAGAATCGCGAATTTTTTCGTTCGCTTTTAATTTTGCTTTTTCCGAGCAATTTATTTAAAAATTAAAAAAAATGCAAATATAAAAACTATCAGACCTTAAAGTAGAATCAGTGAAGAGTATTCCTGAAATTTTTGCAGATTTTTTTCTCTCTAAATACGTGAGATACAAGCTGAAAGACACATATGACCCACATGATCCGGAGTGTCGGAGAAATTCACCCGGAGGGTTGAATATAAAATCGCAGAATTGTGCGTAGTTGAAGAGTCGCGAACTTTTTTTTTTCCTTTTAATTTTGCGTTATCCAACTTTGGTCACAAGTGGCATTATAAAGCGAGCAGTGTGTAAACGAGATAGGAAAGTTTAGACACGTGGAGGTTGTGCGTCTTATACCTGAAATGAATAAGTCAGAGAGGAGTTTTTTTTTCAACATGGAGAATGTGGGTCAAGTATGACGCTAAAGCGAGCCTTCCATCTTTCTGGTGAATATATATCCACCAATTTAAGACCATACATTGTAGGGGTAGTTTTTTCTCACCCCTTATATTTTTTCTCGGGGAATTGCCAAGTTCACGGATAATCAGGCTCTTTGTGTATGGTTCATTGTACGGGGGGGACTTTTTTGTCCAGGATTGAAAACACACTGTCGAGGGCCAATCGAATCGTGTGGGCAAAAGTTTCTCACGAGGGAGAGACGCGGAGAAAGGCCAAAAGGATCGAGGGGCATTGTGAACCCGGACCTTGTATTTTGTTCTCGATCCTTCATACCGAAGGATATTATTCTTGTCGGAAGACGAAGAAGCACGCGGAGAATAAAAATAATAGGCGATTATATACAAGGGACGTGGGTCAAAATGGCCCATGTAAGAAAATAACGCAGCTGCAACT
Organism: Alloplasta piceator; assembly: GCA_946863875.1. Lineage (NCBI taxonomy): Eukaryota > Metazoa > Arthropoda > Insecta > Hymenoptera > Ichneumonidae > Alloplasta > Alloplasta piceator. The sequence goes on from OX333078.1 coordinate 12,520,219, forward strand.
CTACGCAATGCGTTGACTCGTTGCTTTTGATCTAAAAATATTTTTATCGATTAAATTGGGGTAGAAAAAAAATTGTTGGGAGCAAAGTTATTTTTTATTTTTTTTTCCGCGAGATTTATTTTTTGCTTGTGCTTTGGAAATCTAAAGGCCTTGATAAAGGCCTCAAAATACATTGTAACGATTTTTCATTTTGATTTCTCAGGAGAAATTACTTTTGAAAAAAAATAAACTTGCATTGAAATGATGCAAACTTTAGCATCATGATTTTTTTTTTTCACGTAAACGAGGAACAATGTTGAAAAAACGATTTCTTTGATAGGATTTTTACATCACAAAATAATGGGCTTAATGTAACTATATGAAAAGGATTATTATGATTTTATTTATTCATATTTAATTTGGTGATTTAGTGATTTAAGTTTTTCTAATTGAAAATATATAGGATTGGATAATTGAAACTACAATTTTTTTAATTAATCAAATAATTTGAATAAAAACAATTAAAAGAGTCATAAAAAAATTGAGAAATTGCTATTTCCCTTAATAAAAATAATCAAATAATTTTAATACAAACAATTAAAAGGGTCAGAAATAAATTGAGAGATTGATGTTTCCCTTAATTAAATTTCCCTCAATAAATTAACAGCAATTATATTTGCTATTAATCGAATGATATTTCTAATAATTTTAATTGAAACCATCAAATCAAAGGTATTAATAAAATTGGCAAAATAAGCAGCTTGGACTATTTTTACAATTAAATGTTCCACGGAATTAAATTTAAATCGTAGTTGCGTTACTCAATATTTTTTTTAATGATTATCAAGGTGGCCATTTTGTTCCCAGTACTTCATTTTATTTTGGCTTTCGGATTTTCCAAAATATTTTTGAATATTTACACTTATCACAATAATTATTCCCTCCTTTGGGTGATTTTTGCATATTTAAATGTTTTTAAATTTTAAAAGAGGTCCATTTTGCCCCGCCTTCCCTTGTAAATATATTGTGGTGGTTTGAAAAACCGGTTTTCTACCGATTGAACTCCTCGTCGAGATTCTTGTAGATTTTTCCTATTCAAATCTTTTTCCATCCATTAAGGAATCAAATATCTTGTAATAAAAAACCTTATTTTTTAATATTGCTTGTGGAAAAATAAGATTGAGGTTTTGGAAAGTGGCAAAGAAATTTTAGAGAGAGAAAAAAATCGTTATTAAGATTTTATCGGAGTGGGTATAAAAGTATTGATTGAATTTTTTTTTTACTAAAAAATCGTTTGATATTCATGCATGTTTTTTTTTTTTAATTTTGGATTCGTTTATGAATTTGATATGTAAAAAGTTGATGGAATGAGAAGAGGAAAAAAATACAAACAAATCGGTTAAAAAAAATAGAAGTCTTTAAATACCAAATTCTTTGTGCGACTAGATTTTTATTTTTTAGCAAGGATTTTTTTCTTTACCGAGAGAAATATATATTTTACACCAAAGCATTAAATTAAAAATTAGAGATTAAAATATCACCACCATTTTATAATATATGTATATCAATATTAAACGAGAGAAGGAAGAAGGAAAAAATATGTAAAATACAAGATTTACTTCCTCGATGCTCGCACAAAATTTTACGGTCCCTCTCAAATTTCACGGTTCCCCCTTCCGGTTAAATATTATACTTGGGGTCGAGACGCTGCCGCGTCTCTTGATAAATTGCATTAAATCCTTTTTTTCTTTGCTTCTCAATCAGAAGTAAAAAAAAAATATGGGGACACGTCGAAAGATCTCGGAGTCGTTCAATAAAGGAAAAAAAAATCATCCAGCGATAAAAATCTTATTCCAATTGTTCACGTTTAAATCGGATCGACACTAAAAAATGGACCAAATCGGCGGTCAATATTTTTCGCAACTTTCGATTCCATTAAAGATTGTCGTCTCGCAGTGAAGAAAATTTTGAATTATAATGCAATTTCGAAGAAAAAAAAGTAAATCCGATTCATTATCTCGACGAAATTTTCTGAGAGATCGTCCACTCGGGAAGTTGATTAAAGAAATTTCATTAATTTTCGAGCCCGGCTTCGTCCTAATTAGCGTTAATTAACGAATGAAATCGAGCCAGAAACTTTGCCACCAGGAGGGAAATTCCTTCTCGATATTATCGAGCTGACTTTTGATAATATAAAAGTGACCTATACGAGTTTGGGATTTTGCGGTTTTGCCGAGAGAGAGAGAGAGAGAGAGAGAGAGAGAGAGAGAGAGAGAGAGAGAGAGAGAGAGAGAGAGAGAGAGAGAGAGAAGAGAAAGAGAGAGAGAGAAGAGAAAGACAAAGAGAGAGAAGGAAAGAGATTGGCCTCACTGTGAGATTGTCCCGCAGGAAGAGAAGGGATAAAATGAGGAAGGTGAAAGGCAGATTGGAAGGAATGAATATATATGGAGCATTCCATGTCAAATCGACCACTTTTGAACCCGACCCCTTTCGATTTGGTTGAAATTTTTTGTTCCTTTTCTACTCAAATAAGACATTTTTCAGGAAATTTTCAATTTTTTTACCCAACCCTAAAAAAGTTATGAATTTTTCAAAAAAAAGCCTTTTGTTTTTTCAAATAGCTATAACTTCTTCAAAAATTGACTAATCAGGACGTTTTTTTTTCTCAAAATTTTTGTCTTTAGTTGTACTTTCCGAAAAAAAATACAAACAAATTTTAAGTTATTAAAATCTATGAAATTTTTCACTTTTTCGAAAAAAATCATAGTTTTCTCGGAGATGCCATTTTTGATTTTTTTTTTACTCAAAAAATACTTCGATCAATTCCAGAAAGAATGCCGCTCTAACTGGAATGGGCCGAATTTTTCTTCTATTTTTTTTTTTTTTTGATTAGAAAAAAAAATTTCCAGCTGGGCTTATTTCACAAAACAACACTCTGGATTTTTTTTGAGAATTTATAAAGGACCTCAGAGTTTGAAAAATTGCGAAGAAAATAAAATCGAAAGTGGCAATCGTCGGAATTTTTTTTTTTAAAGTAAAAGAAAAAATAAGACACTCATAAATACTTTTGTTGCATTCAAATTTTTTGAAATTTGTATTTAATTTTTAGGTGTTGCCCGTGCTAAAAAATCATTAAATTGAGGGAAACATATACAGAGGGGCCTTTTTTAAATTAATGCAAATTTTTTCATAGAAACTGAGACCCAAGACAGAGATTTTCGTTATATTTCGATAATGGGCCAAAAATAATTACAATTTTTTAAAATTATAATTCCTATTTTCTTTTAATTATTCGTTTTTTTCAGGTCGTCGAGGCTGATAAATTTTCGAAAAATGTTGTCGTTTCACTCTTAAAACAAGAAAAAAAATCAAGTTTCACGGGAAAAATATTTTTGTTGTTATTCTCACTACAAGAAACAATCAAAATAAGAAATTACAAAAAAAAATTAAAATACAAAAAAAAAATAGTAATTATTTTTAGCCCATTATCGAACTATGACGAAAATATCTGTTTTGGGCCCCAGTTAATGTGAAAAAAATTTCATTAATTTAAAAAAGGCCCCTCTTTATGTTCTCCTTCAATTTAATGATTTTTTTAGCTCGGGCAACCTCTAAAAAATTAAATAAAAATTTCTAAAAATTTTAGGTCATATTTTGGGCCAAACGGAACCCACAATTCATTGGACATCAAAATCCGAGGGGGTCGGGCCGATGACCGCGTCATTTGACGTTGAATGCCCCATATATATTCAGCAGAAAGAAAATCAGATACGGTGATCCCTGAGAGGAGAAACATCGGGGTCACTATATATATATTGGCAGACAAGTTGCCTGATAGAATTCTCAAATGTTTCGAGTCGTCGTCCTGACCTTGTATGATCTTTCGTACGAGTCTCGAATGAAAAATAAAAAAATAATTCCCTTGACTGTAATATTCGCCAAAGGTGTGCGCAAGGTTAAAACGTAAATTTGCGTCAATGCTTTCTCGAAACTAACTAAAGAGAAGCAAAATAATATAAAATCTTACCAAAATTCGTCAATGAGCAGATTTCGTGAAATTTAGAGAGTTCAGATGAAAGAAAAATAAAAAAAATATATTTGTTTAGCCGAAAATTGCAAGAGCTTGCTAATATTTGCTAAATAATAATTTTAAAAATTCGAAGATATTTCCGGAATGATTTTTAAAGTATCAACAAAGTCTCAAAAATTTTCTGTCAAAGAATAAATTCGTTGATTATTTGTTCATCTGAACTTCAAGTTCGTCAGATTTTGGTTGAAGTTATAATGTAACGAAAATAATTATTTTCAATTATTTTTCAGTGAAATTTATTTTTTGCTTGTGCGTTGAAAACCTGAAGTCCTTAAAACAGGCCTCAAAATATATTTTGACGATTTTTCATTTTGAAAATTTATCAGGAAAAATTGCTTCTGTTAAAAAATAAACTAATATCTCAATTTTTAATTAATTTCTCAATTTTTGCTCAATTTTTGCTCATGAAGGACTCTCTAAATAGCAAAAAGTTGTGAGTAACTATAAATTCTAATATAAAAAATTATTTTTCTTGTTTGTTTACTAAAAAACTTCGCGTTTTTATGTATTTCTAAAATTTTCAGACCGACATGTCGTAAATATGAAAACCTCGCATTCACAAACATTTCTTTTTGGAAATTCCTAATTTCTTCAAAATCTGAGGAATCCTTCGAGGAATCCGTCGTAATTTCATCAACGGTCGTCCTTTTTGTCTAGTTAATTTACGTTAGAAAAAATTGATTTTGATGCCTGCAGAATTACAAAATTTGGAGCGTCTACGAATATTTATTTAATTAAAAAAAAGAAAAAATGTAAACATCTTAAGGCAATTATTTTAAAATTCAATATCAAACTTTTTTTGACCCACTGACGAGTCACGCAGTTGAGGACAAAAATTTGGATTCGACAGCTTTAAAATTACGAAAGTTGCCCGTTTAGTAGATTTTTTTGAAAATTGTTGACCACTCGAAAATTCAACAGATTCTTTGCAAATTCAATAAAGACCATCCCCTTCATCTCGTGAATTTCCGCAAAATTATTTGGATCGAAAGCCAGTCTACATCATCATTTTTCTTTAATTTTTAATTTAAAAAATTCCTTACGAAGTAAGAATTTAAAAATAATTCAATATCAACCTTTTTTGACTTGGTACAAGTATTTAGATCAATGGTACAATAATTTTTTTCAATTTTGTAATTTAAAATAACAGCATCCTTAAGGAGATTTTTTGAAAATTTCAAAATTATACAACAATCTCTTTCAATCCCAAATCCTTAATAAAGACCCCTAAATAAATCTTAACAAGTTACAAAATTTCTCAGGTAGAATGAATTTCATCAATAAATAAACAATCGTCGTTCAAATAAACAAATGCCTAATGCAATGGTAATTGTTTATTTATTGATAAAATTCATTCTTCCTAAATAATTTTTAAAGTGAAACTTGTTAAGATATAATTACAGGTCTTTGTTAACGATTTGGGATTTTAAATGCACAAACAAAACGTAAATCCCACCAAAAATGAATATACTTGAAGTTTCGAACGTTCAGATTAACGGAAAATCAGAAAAAGTATTGATTTGATGAAAAATTAAAAGAGCTTGCGAATAACTTAGTGAATAATAATTCAAAAAATACAAAGATATTTTGAGAATTATTTTCAAAGTGTTAATAAAGTCTTAAAGTTGTTCTTCAAAAAAAATAAATTTGTTGATTTTTTGTTTATTTTTTAATGTTCGAAACTTCAAGTCCATAAAAATGAATTGAAAAAACTTACTTCCGTTGCATTGCAACCAGGGTTGCGAAATTTTTAATGAAAAAGTAATGCATTAATCATTACTTTTTTAATGGCTAGTGGAAATAATTTCCATTAACATTTAATGATTAATGGAAATAATGGTTAATGGAATAACCATTAAATGTTAATGGAAATTATTTCCATTAACCATTAATATTTAATTACCATTAACCATTAACATTTATGGTTAATGAAAATAATTTCCATTAATCGATAAATGTTAATGGTTAATGGAAGTTATTTTCAATTATCAATAAGAGTTGATGGTTAATGAAAATTGTCTCCATTAACCATTACGTGTTGATGGTCAATGACAATAATTTCCACTAAGCAATAACATGAAATGATTAATGGAAATTATTTCCATTAATCAATAAATGTTAATGGTTAATGGAAGTAATTTTCAATTATCAATAAGAGTTGATGGTTAATGAAAATTATCTCCGTTAACCAATACGTGTTTCTGGTTAATGAAAATAACCATTAAATATTAATGGTTAATGAAAATCATTTCCATTAACCATTTAATGTTAATAGTTAATGAAAATAAGTTAATGGAAGTAATTTTCAATTATCAATAAGAGTTGATGGTTAATGAAAATTATCTCCGTTAACCAATACGTGTTTCTGGTTAATGAAAATAATTTCCACTAACCAATAACATTAAATGGTTAATGAAAATTATTTTCATTAACTATTAACATTAAATGGTTAATGGAAATGATTTTCATTAACCATTAATATTTAATGGTTAATGGAAGTTATTTTCAATTATCAATAAGAGTTGATAGTTAATGAAAATAATTTCCGCTAACCAATAACATTAAATGGTTAATGAAAATTATTTTCATTAACTATTAACCATTAATATTTAATGGTTAATTGAAATTATTTCAATTAATCAATAAGAGTTAATGGTTATTGAAAATGTAAATGCATTTAAAAAAAGTAATGCATTATTTGTTTATATCATATGTTTTCTTTATAAAAAATTATGAAATATATCATGTTTTGGTTATAGAATTCAAGGTCAAGAGACAAATCCGCGTCAATGCTTTCTAAAACCTCTGAATAGAGAAAAAAATAAATTACAAACGTCGCTCGAGAATTAGCTATGATATTCATGCCTCAACTTTGATGTCTCTTTGACCCTCTCGATATCGATCGCCCATAATTCACCAAAGTGGCATTAGCGACCTTCAAAGAGAGTGAGAGAGAAAGATAGAGACCCCACTTGTCTCCTTTGACGGAGACGTTGAAGGTGCTTTGAAGGATTTTAGATGCACTTTAGCCCCAGTAAAAGATTTCACGAATGCATCTCTTATGTGCTCCCAAGGATTTAAAGTACGTTTCCCGACACCTTCACGAAAGAATCCGCCGTATAAATTTCATGAAACTTTAAAATTCGAGCGGCGCGAATTCTCTTTTACCGCGACTATTTCTCGGCTCTTACTGTGCGTGCCCTAAAAGGACTCGCCTCATTTTTTCCTTATTTCTTTCTTTCTTTCACTTTTACTACCATCGCGTTAAAACTTTACCCGAGAGAAATGCATTCTCCTTTTCATCCTTAAAATGAAATACGCGTTGCGTGGGATATAAAAACGAATTATTACCCCAGAAGTACGGAAAAGCAGTGTTTAAATGTATGAATATATATATTAGGCTGATTCACAAAAAAAGCGACTATTTTTTTTTTTCGTAACCCCCTATTAAATACTTTCGAGGAGGTGAAAAAAGATGCCTGTTAAAAGCACAGCTCTTAATATTAATGTTTAGAGGTGTCTCATTGCGAATTTCTATTTTCCATTTAAATAACACATGAAAAAAAATCATATTTTGAAATTTCGTACCTCAGCTTCAAGTCAAACCGAAATGAACGATAGATATCCTTGGAGGAAATTGAACGCTTTACAAAAAAGGTGTCCTATGATTTTTCGATAAACTCACTCCTTCAAAAGTTATTCACGTTCTAATATATATGTATATTAGACTAAAAATATATGGGAACTACTGTTGGTAATTTATTTAAAAATTTGGTAATTTATGTTAATGCAATTTGAACTTTTTTTTCAAGATAGATTTTACGATATTTAGTAATAAGTTTTAACATTTTGCCGGAATATAAGAAAAAAATTAAATTTACTCTAAATTCAACTTTAACCTTGAATAACTTTTGAAGGAGTAAGTTTATCGAAAAATAATAAGAAACCTTTTTTGTAGAGCGTTCAATTTCCTACATTTCGGTACATTGACTTGAAGCCAAGAAATAAAATTTCAAAGTTAATTTTTTTTTCCTGTGTTATTTAAATGGGAAATAGAAATATGCGATAAGAGACCGCTAAATATTAATATTAAGAGCTCTGCTTTTAACAGGCATCTTTTTTTTCCTCCCGAAAAGTATTTAATAGAGGGGATTTCGAAAAAAAAATTGTCGCTTTTATCGAACCAGTCCAATATATATGTCATTCCATGTTAATTCAACGACGTTTTGTCGGTGAACCCTTCGATTTATTTTTATTTTTTAATATGTTATTATACGTGCAAAAAGAAATGTCCATGTAAATTTTTAGCTCTCTATTTTAACCCATACCGAAGTTATTGATTTTTGATAAAATATTTTTAAAATAATCATAACTTTTTCAATAACCAAGATATTCTAACTTATTAAGAGGTCATTTTTTTGTTTTCCAATGTACTTTTTGAACAAAATATCGAAAATTAAGAAAGAATTTTTTTCAATGTCTTTTTAGCTGTTTTAAGCTAAAAATCTGAATTTTCTTTAAATGGGACCCCTTCGATTAAAAAAAAAATTAATAATAAAATTCTACGTAAAAAAACAAATTTTTGAGATTTTACCGAAGATGAGATTCAAATATAACTTCTTATTCAACATTTTTTTTCCAATTTTTTTTTTTCGTACTTTTGATCTTTTTTATTTCTATGACTACAACAGTTGATTTCAATTATGTTAAAATAAATAATTTAACTTCTCTCACATATTTCCTTTGCAATTTTTATGCAAAAATATTGGAAAAGTACTTGAATTGAATTCTTAATATTAATTATTATAATTTACAAAGGAAATATGTGAGAGAACTTAAATTATTTATTTTCACATAATCGAAATTAACTCTTGTAGTCATAGAAGGAAAAAATATCAAAATTACGAAAAAAAATCGATTTTTTTTTTATAAGAAGTTATTTGAATTCCATCTTCGGTAAAATCCCAAAAATTTTGTTTTTTTTACGTAGAATTTTAAAATTTTGTTTGAAAAAAATCGAAGGGGTCCAATAGAACGAAAATCCAATTTTTTAGCTTAAAACAGCTGAAAAGACATTAACGATTTTTTTCTTCTTAATTTTCGATATATATATATATATACTTCTTTTTGCATGTATAATAACACATTAAAGAATCAACAAAATCGAAGGAGATCACCGACAAAACGTCGTTGAATTGACATTAACAAAAATTGATATTCATAATAATTTACAGTAATTTTTTTTTTAATTTTCAAAAATCGAAAAAAAGAAATAATTATAGAGTGTCCTCGACCGAACTGGTCTTAAAAGTTGTTGAATGAAAAGAAGTTTAAAATGAAAAATTAAAAACAAATCAAAATATGCACTTTTGAAAACATGATTCAAAGTTTAAAACTAAAAAAACTCATTCAAAAACGCATCAAATATTTTTTTTGTATTTATTTCTGAAAAGGCCATAAAAAAACAAAAATCTTTATAGAGAGAACCACTCAATTTGGACCATTATTAAAGAGGTTATGACCAAAAAACCGAAAAAGTGCGGTTTTTTTTTAAATTGAATATATCTTGTGAACGGGTAGTCAAAAAAATCTCAAAATTTAACAAGAAGGGTGTTATGGGTACTAAAAAATATAAAAAATTGAGGAAATCGAAAAAAAAGGTTTCTAAAACTGTCTGATTGGGCATGGAACGCCCCATATATATTAGACTACCGCAAAAAATCAAAGAATTAAAAACTCACGCCAATGGTTAATCCGCTTTCCGTCATGATGTATGTAGTGTGATAATCACGGTCTTCTTCGAGGAAGTGAGCTAATGTTGATATTTGTTTTCCTCAATACTCGAGGGATTCCTCGAATGGGACAAAAGCCACGATTATTATTATTATTATGGTGGCGACACTGGCACGAAAATCGACCCGTGATCCCGAACGCGCGAAACACAAAATACTCGTTTCACACCTCTCTCTTCAATCCTCGATTCCCGGCGAAAAAAAAACATTCACGAATTCATCGTTCAAAAGATAAATCTCGCGTTCAAAATTCGCGCGCTCGGTCGATAATACCGGCGCGTACGGGTCGTTTCCGGTTTCCCGGTGACAACTTCGAGTGTCGAAACTGCGGTTATGAAGCAATCATTGGAATTTCCCCGAGTGAAAACTGCTGCTGCTCATTCAGCTGTGAATAAGCTCCGATCGTGTGTAAAACCGGATTAAGAAAAAAAAAAAGCAACGAAGAAAAGAAAACAAATCGAGTGACGCGAGAAACGACGAAATGAAAACAAATCGTCGAGCGCGTATCCGCAATAAATTATCCCACAGATGATAAGAGAGAGAGGTCGTCGATTAAACTTGTCAAAACTTTGCGTATTATCGACACTCGCGATTTTTACAGCGTCGATTATTCTCGGATGATACGATAACAGTCATTTCTTGGATTTAAAACAAAAAACAACAACGAAACACTGAAACGATTTAAGATTCTGTTTTGCAACGATTATGCAGTTACACGGATAATAACTCGATGGATTTTACGAGCTTGTGTTTATTGCCACGAATTTTGCCGATTGTGTGTGATGAAAGAGAGAGAAAAGTCACGTGGACGAGGGAGATTTTTGGAGCGCGGTCGAACGATGCGGCACCGGCGACATGCGGCGCTGGACTGAAGCCGCGAGCGAGTGCTCACTGCTCCTTGATTTCGCGCGTTGCGCGCGCCGCGGTGAGCGCGAGGCGAACCATCGACGCCCCCGAGAGAAAGCAGGAGAGAGGGGTTACCGCAGAGAGTGCAAGAGGGAGGGAGACAGTCGTGAAATCGTAAGCGCCGGCAATGTCTCTTTCTCGCCCCACACCGCGAAGAACTTGGTGAACCCGCGAAAGAGAGAAAGAGAGAGAAAAAGGTGTATGCGCGGTTCGTTGCCTGCAGAATACACTCCGATGTGCTTCGATGTACGACGGGTTAACCTCGCTTTTGGCGGGAATCCCCACTTGCCCCGGACATTTATATGCATATATATATATACGTAAACCATGATTTTACCACGGCGATAGCGCGCGTTTATACGTGAATTTACTGTTGCACACTTGATGCATTTATTATTCAAGGGGAAGTCCGATAATCTCGATGTTTGACACTCTGAACGTATGTTTATGGGTAATGTGAGATTATACATTAGGCCAATGCGAAAAATAATAATGAGGAAAATTGAAATAATAAAAAATAAATGAAAAGTTCTGGTTTTTTTTAGGAGCTTGATTTGGTACCGAATAAGCCAAAAGAAAAAAAAATCGCGTGCGTTTGGCAACGCCGCGAACTCGTAACCCGCGCAGCTGTTACATACATTTTAATTTGTAGTTTCCATATTGTATGTGATTTATTACTCTTCCAAACGTTGAAACGGAAAAGACTATAATCTTTCATGTTAAAATTCTATACATTTAAGATTCCACTCGCTATATTTTATGTAATTTAAATAATACAATACCATTGAGTGTAAATTAAAAAAATATATATGTATTATTGAATTTTTAATATTTCTAGATTGGATCATCAAAAAAAAAAAATAAAGAAGATTTCGTTAATATAAGATATAATCTAGTATTTAATCGAAGGAATAAGCGAAATATTTTTTATTAACAAAACGGCAGCTTTTCAAAAAATAATCGATTTTTGATGAAAATTTGTGTCTCAAATTGTTTATAAAATGGAAAATATTTATCGGTAAAAAAAAACCTTCGTTTAATTACCATAAAATATTTTTGTAAAAAATGTGTACAAATTTGAAACTGATCGGTTGTGTCGTTTCTGAAAAATTTTACTCATCGACTTTAAAGACACAGTTTTGAGAAAAACGCGTTCAAAGTTTCAAAATCACTTTACAAATATTAATTTAGTACGAGTTTACAAATATGCTTATAACTTAGAAAATATTTGTCGGATTGACATGAAATTTTCTGTGTATATATTTAAATATATTTATATTACGAAAATGAAATAAAAAATCGATTTTTTGAAAATCCTGACTGCGTATAATCCCTTAATTTGGGAAATCTCTTTTTAAATTTGAAATTTTTAAAGATGACCTTCTTGATACTGATTAACATATTTAGATTTTTTAATCAATAACTTTTTGCTAACTCGTTAACCCTACGACTTCCTTAATGAGCGCTAATGAGGGCTCACGTTTGGGTGGAACAAATTTAGACTCATTCAAAAGGATCCTAGACCCGAATTTAAATTTAAAGTTCTTAAGATCAAACTTTCCATTGAACTCAAGTTGGAACTTAAGATCAAACGTAAGTTCCAATTTAAGATTAATCTTAAGTTTGAACTTAAGTATTATTATAAGTTCATACTTAAGTTTAAACTTTAGTGCGAACTTCAGATCGATCTTAGGTTCAAACTTATTATGATTTAAAATTTGATCTTAAGATCCATCTTGAGCTTGAACTTAAGTTCGATCAAACTTCTTTCATCGCCTCCCTCGACCGTGTTTTTTTTACATTGGTTGTCAGAATAATTAATTTCGATCGAACTTAAGTTTAAGCTCAAGATGAATCTTAAGTTCAAACTTCAAACCAAATTTAAGCATGAACTTACAATGACGCTCAAGTTCAAACCTAAGATTCATCTTAAATTGGAACTGAAATTCGATCTTAAGTTCCAACTTGAGTTCGATCTTAAGATCTTAAAATTCGGGCCTTAGAATAATTTTATTACAAAAAATCGATTGATAAATTGGCGAGGCGTTTCACTAAAATATTTTCACAAGAAAAAGTTGAAACTTGGCCCACCAATATTCGCTAAATTATTCTTTTGAATAAACAAAAGAAAAGTTTGAGGATTGATCATCAAGTTTTAGTAAATCCACAAAAGTTTTTCCCCGAGAAAAAAGTTGTAAACTCGTCTACCAATACTAGATCAATTTTTCTTAAAAAAAAAAAAAAGAGAATTATTCATCTTTGGGGCTTTTTCAATTTTGCAAAGCAACACGTGAGCTTTTTTTTTCTCGCCTTCGACCATGTTTATCGTGTAATAGTTTGAGACCATGTAACTGTGTCTATTACGACTGGAATAATGCTTTTAACAGAAGCGATAAGACGATGATTTGTGGTTAAAGTTGTACACTTTTATAGTGTTCAAACGGCGTGTGCTTGCAGAGATTTTCGATTCTTCGTGTATATATATATTAGGGCGATTTTTTTTTACTTTTTTTATTTTTTTCACTCCCCACCTAAAATGTTGTTGCATATGTCTGAAAGAAACTACCCTGAAAGTTGCAGCCCTTAATATTAATATTAAGTACTCGCCCTTCGCGTGAAAAGATTTCCCATCTAAAATACACGTAAATAAAAAACTTTTTTCTTCAAATTGCTATAACTCCGCGGCATTTTATGCTATCATATTGTCCTTGGTCGCAATTTACGCAGAATTAAACGTTCTTCAAAAGTGTCCTGAGCAGCATAAGTGTAATTTACACTGGTGAGATGGTACGAGTCACTAAAGTTGATTTTGACCCACACTTCTCGTTTTTTTGCTGTTATTTTTGAAATGATCAGCGTTATCGAAAAATTGCAAAGGAAAGTTTTGTTGGAAATTTAATTTCCTACAGAAAAGATCCTTTAGACCTACTTGCGAAAATTGATATTTCTTGAGATATTGGACCTTAACTTGGTTTTGGTATACAATTTTTATGGTTTATTCAACCAAAAGTTTCAATTTTTTGATATTCTATATCATATCACCATATTACATATCATATCACCAGTGGCGAAATGATATGGAATATCAACAATTAAGAACTTTTGGTTCGATAAACCGTAAAAATTCTATACCGCAAATAAATTAAGGTTCAATATCTCAAGAAATATCAATTTTCTCAAGTAGGTCTAAAGGACCTTTTTTATAGGGAATTAAATTTCCAACAAAACTTTCCTTTGCAATTTTTCGATAACGCTGATCATTTCAAAAATGACAGCAAAAAAACGAGAAGTGTGGGTCAAAATCAACTTTAGTGACTCGCACCATCTCACCAGTGTAAATTACACTTATGCTGCTCAGGACACTTTTGAAAAACTTTCAATTCTGCGTAAATTGCGACCAAGGACAATATGATACCATAAAATGCCGCGGAGTTATAGCAATTTGAAGAAAAAAGTTTTTTATTTACGTGTATTTTAGATGGGAAATCTTTTCACGCGAAGGGCGAGTACTTAATATTAATATTAAGGGCTGCAACTTTCAGGGTAGTTTCTTTTAGACATATGCAACAGCATTTTGGGTGGGGAGGGATGAAAATTAAAAAAAGTCGAAAAAAAAATCGCCCTAATATATATATAATGGGTAGGTATTTCATCGCGAAGAAGTAAACGAAAAGACGATATTGGGGTAGAAAAGCTCAGTCGATATTTCTGTAAAAGCGTGAGAATCGATTTTATATAAATTCTTAGCACGTATCGCAATAACGTTGTCCAGTATTTTTCTTTTTTTTTTTTTTATTGACTCTCGCGTCCATGAGTTATAGTGAATATTACTCACTGTCGACAATTGAAATAAAAAAAAATAATAGAAATATTACATCAATAATTTGTAACTTTCAAGCTTGTACGCTAAATGTTTTCTCTCATGGGCTTAATTAATGAGAGATAAGGAGCCTGAAGTTAACTCAAGAGGGGTCTCTTAACTCGCGAGCGATCAAGAGCTTGGAAGGACAAGAGGTCCTTTAACTCTTGAGGGTTCTCCTAACTTATTGAAACAAGTGAAGAAAAAAATGGAAAAAATAACCTCTTTTTTTTGGACCAAACTGTGCCAAAAAAAATAGTCAACTAAATCCGAGTGGGTCAGGCCGATGACCACGTGACTTGACCTGGAGAGCCCTATATACATATATATAAAGCACAAGCGTATATACCAAGAGTGTATAGTGCGTTTTTTCTCATATAACTATAGAGCGTTATGCTCTTTCACTATTTTTTAACTCTCGAGGGAACTCTTGCGACCAGGATCATCAACAGAGAGCATCAGAAATGCATGGGAATGTTTGAGTGAGGGAGCAACGACGACGACGACGTAGAAGAAGGCTACGAGTTGCGGAAGCATTGAATCATGGAACGCTCGTATATGCTTTTTTTTTACTCCTCGGCTATTCACCTCTCTCTCTCTCTCTCTCCCTCTTTCTCTCTCTCTCTCTCTCTTTCTCTCTCTCTCTCAACTCGGTGTCCCCTTTTATATATTCCCTCGTCTCATTATTTTTAACGAGAGACCCCATCCCCAAATGTGTGCCTTCAATACATGGAGAGAGAGAGAGAGAGAGAGAGAGAGAATTGTATGGATTTGAAATGAGAGACAGAATCGTAAATAATAGTGGCAATATTTGACGCCTGTTTTGCTTATCCAAGCATGATCGCAATTGCCATGCATCAAGCATGAGGAGGGAAAAATTCGTCAATGGACTCTTTCTCGTCGACGAGACCACTTCAACTGGTTTACGGTTCAACGATATCATTGACCGAGTAATGATATCGCAAAATAAATGGGGAAAAAGGAGGGAGCTATTTTTTTGCTTCGATGAACTTTCTAATTAATTATCGTTGACCGGAAATCCGGTTTTGTGTGGAGGAAATAGTTTTGTATTTTTTTTTTTTTTTTTTTCTAGTGGTATCGTTTTTACAGGTAGTGGATCAAAATAGAGTCAGGACAATCTATCACTAATTTTAAGATCAAACTTTCCATCGAACTCAAGTTGGAACTTAAGATCGAGCTTAAGTTCCAATATAAGATGAATCTTAAATTTGAACTTAAGTGTCATTTTAAGTTCAAACTTTAGTGCGAACTTCAGATCGATCTTGAGTTCAAACTTAAGTTTGGTTTGAAGTTTGAATTTAGGGGCGATGAAAGAAGTTTGATCGAACTTAAGTTCAAGCTCAAGATGGAGCTTGAGCTCAAATCTCGAACCAAATTTAAATTTGAACTTAAGATCGATCTGAAGTTCGCACTAAAGTTTGAACTTAAGTTCGCACAAAAGTTTGAACTTAAGTTCGCACTAAAGTTTGAACTTACGTTCGCAGTAAAGTTTGAGCTTAAGTTCGTACTAAAGTTTGAACTTGAGTTCGCACTAACGTTTGAACTTTATTTCGCATTAAAGTTTGAACTTAAGTATGAACTTATAATGATACTTAAGTTCAAACTTAAGATTTATCTTATATTGGAGCTCAAGTTTGGTCTTAAGTTCCAACTTGAGTTTACGGGAAAGTTTGATCTTAAGATCGATCGATAGATCTTAAGAACTTAAAATTCGGGCCTAAGATTTCCAAGATTGTCAGTGAAATTTAGAAAGAAGGAACGAGCAAGAATTTGTTTATGAATGTTATTAAAATCTTACTTTATAAAATTTATTAAAATTGTTCAAAATATAAGATGAAGTATATATTTGCAGCATTTATGGAAAATATAAATCGTGATATAATTGTAATTTTGCAACTATCGAGATTAATTTTTAAGTGCAGATATTGATTACTACTGAACTAATGAACCGTTGAACTATTGAACTACTGAATTTGCAAGATATCTCTCAAGAGATTTGGTATTACGAAAATTTTCAAAAAATTCTTCTGAATGCTCCAGTTTTCGCAATTTTGCAACTATGGAGCTCAGTTTTTTTATTTTGAAAATACAATCGAGGACAGAGAGAGTTGAAATTGAATTTCGAAAAACAAAAAATCCGAAGGGATTCCGTATAAAAAGAGTTTAAAATTGAAAAAAATGTTGCGATTGTTGCAGTTTTTGTAATTCTGCCGTTATCAAGCGCAATTTTTTTTATTAATGTGGATCAAAGTTGTGAAAATAGTAATGTAAAAGTATTGCATTACCCATTACTTTAAATAATTAATGTGTATTGGATAAGTTTTCAGTTACAAATTACAAAAGTAACGTGTAATGAATTATGAATGTTCCATTACAAATGGAAATAGTAATGTGTAATAAATGCGGGTTCCATTACAAATAAAAAAAAAGAAATGTGTAATGTATACATGTTCCATTACAAATTACAATTGAAAAAAAAAGTGATTTGTAATGGAGAATATTCCATTACAAATTAGTGCGTTTCCACAATTTCAGGTACTATTTTGCTCATAGGTATGTCTATTAATTTTTCAATGAAAATAATTTGTGTGCATCAAGTTTTTGTTAACTTTACTATCGTAGTTGTAAATGTATGAACAGTGATTTTTTGGAGTAATTAGTAAATAGCAAAATAGTACCTGCTCCAAATTGACGTTGAATCATACTAATTTGTAATGGAATATTCTCGACTACCAATTACTTTTTTTTCAATTGTAATTTGTAATGGAGCACTCATCCATTACACATTACTTTTTTAATTTGTAATGGCACATGCATCCGTTACACATTACTTTTTTTTATTTGTAATGGAACACGCATTCATTACACGTTACTCTTGTATTTTGTAATGGTACACTTGTCCATTTCACATTATGCAGTGTAATGGATAATGAATAGAGTAATGCATTATCAAAATAATGCATTATTTACAACTCTGATGTGGATAACAAGGAGAGTTTATATGAAATCTTCTAATAATCGCTGTAAGGGTTCATAAATTAAAAAATTGAGATTGAATTTCGAAAAAAAAAATTATTAAGGCATTCCGTATAAAAAAAAATTAAAATTGAACAAAAATGTAGCTATCGTTGCAATTTTTGTAATTTCATCATTATGAAGCGCAATTTTTTAATTAATGTCGATAACAAGGGGAGTTTGTATGAAATCTTCTAACAATAGCTGCAGGCGTTCATAATTAAAAAAATTGAAATTTAATTTCGAAAAAAAATTATTAAGGCATTCCGTATTAAAAAAAAATTAAAATTGAACAAAAATGTAGCTATCGTTGCAATTTTTGTAATTTCATAATTATCAAGCGCAATTTTTTAATTAATGTCGATAACAAGGAGAGTTTGTATGAAATCTTCTAACAATCGCTGCAGGCGTTCATAATTAAAAAAATTGAAATTGAATTTCGAAAAAAAATTATTAAGGCATTCCGTATAAAAAAAAATTAAAATTGAACAAAAATGTAGCTATCGTTGCAATTTTTGTAATTTCATCATTATCAAGCGCAATTTTTTAATTAATGTCGATAACAAGGAGAGTTTGTATGAAATCTTCTAACAATTGCTGCAGGCGTTCATAATTAAAAAAATTGAAATTGAATTTCGAAAAAAAATTATTAAGGCATTCCGTATAAAAAATATTAAAATTGAAAAAATGTAGCTATCGTTGCAATTTCTGTAATTTTGTCCTTATCTAAGCGCAATTTTTTTATTAATGTCGATAACGAGGAGAGTTTGTACGAAATCTTCTAATAATTGCTGTAGGCGTTCATAATTAACAAAAATTGAGTAACTTTCCAAAAGTGATGAAAATGTGCAGATAAAAAATTTGCTCATAGCTCACTAATTTCTTTACGTCATTCGCTTCCTTCAAGACAAATGATTAAACTCATAATAGAGGAACTCAAGAAATAACTCGTAAAAGATAGTCTCGACGAAGAATGGAAGAAAAACGTAAGCAACGAGCAAACATCTAATTTGCGTAATTTCTCAATCTCCGGAAACAAATTGTAGGCTCGTTATCTCTTGCGTCGATAATTTAGCAACGACAAGTGAAGACGCAATTTCAGACAGGAAAAACATTGTTACTCCCACAGTTGCAAATATCTTACCGTCAATATTGTTCTGAAATATTTTTTCCTCGACTTCCTCGCCTTGAGTCTCTCACGTCGAATTTCGTCGAGCGTCGTGAAACTTTCATCAAGAATGGGCTCCTGATCGATGAGAGGCAATTCCTCGACGTTCGTCTCATCGATCTCGCGATTATCTTCGTACGATTTATTATCTTGATCTATCACGATCGGATAATATTCACTGGCCATCTCGCTATTATCTCTTCATAAATCAAGCTTCCAAGTTTTCCAATTTACTCGACGATCAAAAAAATTTTGCAAAGTCATGTTGAACAAATTTTTATCGCTCGCTGGATGAAAAAAAAATATTTTTTTCTATTTTTTTTTTTATTTATTAGAATATCTTGCGGAGAGACTCGACGGCGTGGAAATTAAGGGGGGAAACGAGGAGAAGAAGGAGCGGCGGTGAAAGTTTAGAGTTTCTTAATGCGTGAAAGTATATGAGTCGTTCCATGTCAACTCGACCACTTTTGAACCCGATCCCTTTCGATTTGGCTGATTTTTTTTTCCTTTTCTACCCCATTAAAAACATTTTTCAGGAAATTATCAAATTTTTTTACTCAACATTTTTTTTTTAAAATAACTATAACTTCTTCAAAAATTGTTTGATTGGGATGTTTTATTTCAAAATTTTCGTGTTTAAATGCAATGAGAAAAAATGTTTGAATGAAGTAAATCGGAAGTCAAATACGTTCAAATAAATATTTTCTTTGATCTAACTAAATAATTAGTTTCTTGAATAATTCTGCGCTTCGGTTGACCAAAATATTATTCAGGCAAAAAATATTGAATTGTACCAACTAAATATTTGTTTGAACATATTCGACTTCCAATTTAGTTCATTCCACCATTTTTTTCTCAGTGTGTACTTTCCGAAAAAAATACAACAAAATTTTAAGATATTAAAATCTATGACATTTTTCACTTTTTCGAGAAAAATTATATTTTCCTCGAAGATGGCCATTTTGAATTTTTTTTTACTAAAAAAATACTGGAAAAAATGCCGTCCAACATGGAGTGGGCCGAAATTTCCTTCTATTTTTTTTTTTATCGATTGAAAAAAAAAAATTTCTCAGCTGGGCTCATTTCACAAAATAGCACTCTGGAAATGTTTGAGGATTTATAAAAGATTTTTTATAAAGGAGGATTTATAAAATTTGAAAAATTGAAAAAAAAAATTGAAAGAGGTAATCCTCGAAAAAATTTCAATTTTTTTTCAAAAAAGTGAGAAAAAAAATAGGAGGAAATGTCGGCCCACTCCATGTTGAGCGGCATTTTTTCCGGAATTGATCAAAGTATTTTTTGAGTGAACAAAAAATTTAAAATGGCCAACTTCGAGAAAAAGATGGTTTTTCTCGAAAAAGTGAAAAATAAAATCTTAAAATTTATTTGTATTTTATTTCAGAAAGTACATATGCAGAGGAAAATTTCGAAAAAAAACGCCCTGATCAGTCAATTTTTGAAGAAGTTATATAGCTATTTAAAAAAAAATCAAAACGGCCAACTTCGAGAAAAAGATGATTTTTCTCGAAAAAGTGAAAAATGTCATAGATCTTAAAATTTATTGGTATGTTTTTTCGGAAAGTACATTCGCAGACGAAAATTGTGAAAAAAAAACGTCCTGATCAGTCAATTTTTGAAGAAGTTATAGCTATTTGAAAAAAAAAGTTTCTTTTCGGGTTGGTTAAAAAAATTTGAAAATTTCCTGAAAAATGTATTCAATGGGTTAGAAAAGGAAAACAAAATTTCAGCCTGATCGAAAGGGGTCGGGTTCAAAAGTGGTCGATTTGACATGGAATGGCCCATGTACATGTACATTATTATGGGCATACTATTTTTTTTCATAGACCAAAACTCTCGGATGGATCGACGTAGAAAATAAAGCCAAGAATATCGTGACACGGAATTGTTTCAAAGGTTAATTTGGCTGAACTTTGTCGAGTCTCTTTTTAGAAAATTATAGATCTCACACTGAATTTCAATTTTTCGATACCTATCGTTTCTTTTCTGGACACTTGTTTTTTCCATGTGTGGAACGATTAAGATCCATTAGAATGGACTATTCTCATCGACCACGAGCAAAAGTGGGCCTGGGACTCCTTTTTTTTTGGTTCTAGACGGAAAACTCGTTCAATGTGCACTCTAACGTCAACATTCACTCACAAACTGAGCCTGTATTTTCAGGCTTCGTCTTTCCATGCTTATGTTAGAACGAGTCGCTTAGTCGCACTAAATTCGACGTGGAACGTCGCCTCGCGCGGTGAAAGGCAATTTTGCACTAAGTCCATCGACTAAAACAAGTGTCTCGCTCATCCTGCAAAAGAGCTTATTTCTTCTTTTTTCTCTCTTCATCCTCAACGTCACTATCGGGATTGTATAACGACTTGTTGATAACATGGAAATTAAATGCCGCCTCTAGACTCGCTTTTCAAAGAACCGAAGCAAATAATGTCGCATACAATTTCGTAATCTTTGAATATTTTTCAATGTACAGAGTACTTCTTTTTCCTCACTATTTGTAGGAAAAAAGGTTATTCCGACGAACTCTTCGCTATAATTTGTGTGTTTAAACAAGTGAAAACTGTCGAATTCACGTCGGTGGAATTCGGAGCCATGAAATAATTTATCGACGTCTCAAGATAACGTAAATTCATGGGTTTGCCTTTTAAACGTTGCTCTGGTGCGACCGAAGAAATAACGTAAAATCCACAAAAACAGAATTTTTTTTATAAAAATTCATCGTCCAAAAGACCGAAAAATAAATGAGGAAATTGGTCGTTCATTGGTTGATACAAAATTTTGTTTGAATGTTCGATATATATTTTATTATATTTATATCGATTTATTAATAATTTCGTGTAGAATAATATTTGTGGCAACTTCTCTTGTGTAGAATAATACTCCTTGTCACTTTTGTTGTGTAGAATAACATTCCTTGTAATTTTTCTTGTGTAGAATAATTTTTGTAGAAACTTTTGTGTAGAAAATGTCATGTGTAGAATAAAAATGTGTGGAATAGAGGCCTCCCTATTATATTGAACAGGGGAGGCCTCTATTCTACACGTTTTTATTCTACACATGACATTTTATGCCCAAAAGTTTTTGCACAAATTATTCTACACAAGAGAAGTGGCAAGGAATATTATTCTACACAAAATTATTGAACACCGGTTTCTACACACATTATTCTACACGAGAGAAGTGACAAGGAATATTATTCTACATAAGTTATTCTACACTGGTTTCTACACACATTATTCTACCCAAGAAAAGGTGGTAGGAAATAATATTCTATTCTACACATGATTATTCTACACATTATTTTCCTACGCATTACAGCCTGTAGCAAAAATCTACATGTGACGTTTTTTATCCAACTCAAAAAAAATGACAGAAACTCTGCAACGTGATTATTCTTTTCGGTAATAAATGTTGCTAAAGGATTTAATGTGTAGAATAATAATGTATAGGATAATAATGTGTAGACTAGAAGACCCCCGAATATGCGTTGCCACTTCTCTTGTGCAGAATAATGTGTGTAGAAACAGGTGTAGAATAATTTTGTGTAGAATAATATTCTTTGCCACTTTGTTTGTGTAGAATAATCTGCATAGAATCCGGTGTAGAGTAACTTTGTGTAGAATAATATTTTTGCCACTTTGCTTGTGCAGAATAATGTGGATAGGAACCGGTGTAGGATAATTTTGTGTAGAATAATATTTCTTGCAACTTCTTTTGTGTAGAATAACATTCCTTGCTACTTTTCTTGTGTTGAATAAATTGTGTAGAATCTTTTGGGTAGAAAATGTCATGTGTAGAATAAAAATGTGTAGAATAGAGGCCTTCCGAATATGTAGAACATGGAAAAGGCTTCTATTCTACATATTTTTATTCTACACATGACATTTTTTGCACAAAAGTTTCTGCACAAATTATTCTACACAAGAAAAGTGACGAAGAATGTTATTCTACGCAAGATAAGTTGCCAGATATATTATTCTACATAAAATTATTCTACACCGGTTGCTACACACATTATTCTACACGAGAGAAGTGACAAGGAATATTATTCTACATAAAATTATTCTACACCGGTTTCTACACACATTATTCTACCCAAGAAAAGATGGCTGGAGATAATATTCTATTCTACACATTATTTTCCTACACATTGCAGCATGTAGCAAAAATCTACATGCGACGTTTTTTATCCAACTAACAAAAAATGACAGAAACTCTGCAACGTGATTATTCTTTCCAGGAATAAATTTTGCTAAAGGCAGTAATGTTTTGGAAAATAATGTGTAGATTAGAAGCCTCCTGAATATCCGATGTCCGATGTGCAGAATAACGTGTGTAGAAACAGGTGTAGAATAATTTTGTGTAGAATAATATTCTTTTCCACTTTGCTTGTGTAGAATAATGTGTATAGAAAACGGTGTAGAGTAACTTTGTGTAGAATAATATTCTTCACCACTTCGCTTGTGTAGAATAATGTGGGTAGAAACTGGTGTAGGATAATTTTGTGTAGAATAATATTTCTTGCAACTTCTTTTGTGTAGAATAACATTCCTTGCTACTTTTCTTGTGTAGAATATAAAAATATGTACGAAGACAAAAAGCCCCAAGCAGCAAAATCACTTAAAAAATAATTCAGATAATTTCCGGCATAATTTCCTGCGTAGGATTTTTCAAGAGAAAAATTCAACTCTCACGATTCACAAGTTTCGCTTTGTAAAAAAATTTTCACTTTAAATAATAATTTCAACGATCCGGATGAAAAAAGATTGGATTTCCTGTCCGAAGCTCTGCCCAAATTTTGAGCCAATTTAAGGGGAAGTAGACCAAACACAAACTCAACCTAGATTCAGGACCACCCAAATCTATACAAGCCTTGGGTTTCACATAGTTTTGGCAAGCGGGATTAACAAATCCAATATTAAGCTCGACGTTGGCTGAAGATAAAACGTCTTATCATTTCGGTGTAGGGGATTTTCACGGTTCTTGTTTGCCCAGTTTTCCTACCCTGCTCCATTATTAACGCCTCTTTTATCCTCGTTCTGGCTCAAGAAGTGATCTTCCCAGGGTGGATTCTTTTTGTTTTTTCAAGCTTTATCCAACTTTTGTTTCGTGAAACAGAGTTTTTTTTTCTTCTTTCACAGCAAAATACAGTTTACAGTACAGATAGGAGTAAGATATAAATTTTCGGAGGTCCTTTTTCACTTCCGGTAGGAAAAACGATAAGGAGAAATTTAAATACGTGAATTCTTACTTCACGCTGGCAAAGTTTCTTTTTTTTCGGTCATTGATCTTTTTCATTGCAGTTTCATCAATTCTGAGTTTCGTTTAGTTACCCTCTGCGATCTTCCTTATCGATCGAGGCGTCTCTTTAAAATCGGCGGCGTCGGTGCGGCGGGGAATTGGCTTCGTGCATTATCAGCCATCGTTGGGCACATTCCTGTCCGAAAGGTAAAAACCCTGATGTCGATTCTTCACCTACGAGGAAAAAACTCGATGGATAGTAAGAACGGTCTTTGCTCACCAGGAATGAGCTTGCAAAGCTCGCTGATAGATGGCGTCGTCAACATGATCTTGCCGCTTTTTTTATTGACAAAGATACCGCTGATAGGCAATTTTTTTCAATAACATTGATTTCCAGATTCGACAAATGTATCTACGTAAGAGGGTTGCAAATAATGCATTACTTTTTTTTAATGCATTTGCATTTTCATTAACCATTAACATTTAATGGTAATTGAAAATAATTTCCCTTGACCATAAAAATTTAATGGTTAATGATTAATGGAAATTATTTCCAATAACCATTAAATGTTAATGGTTAATGAAAATGCAAATGCATTAAAAAAAGTAATGCATTATTTGCAATCCTGCCCATTACAATGTAGTGTGTAATGGAAAAAATGTCCATTACCCATTGCGATGTAATGTGTAATGGACAAAACTTTGATTGCAATTTTGGGAATGGAAAAATATAGATGAATAAATTATTGCAATTTTGCATTACATTTTATTGACTTAGAACTTAGATTTTCAGGTACCTTAAATTCTAAAAAAGCATCTATATTATAATTCTACCCGTAGTAAAAAACTCCATTCGTCGCCATTGAAAAATCCCCATTCATTCCCCATTGCCAAAATAACCAATGGAGATGAATGCCGAATTGCCTAAGGGGATTTTCGCCATTGGATTCCCCATTTGAAACGGAATGGGGATTATCTAATGGGGATTCAATGGAGACAATCCCCTTAGGCAATTCAGCATTCATCCCCATTGGTTATTTTGGCAATGGGGAATGAATGGGGATTTTTCAATGGCGATGAATGGAGTTTTTACTATACGAAAGAATCTCCATTGCTGTTCGCCACTCATTCCCCATTGCCCACAAAACCAATGGATATGAATGCTGAATTTTCTAAGGACATTTTCGCCATTAAATTCCCCATTTGAAACGGAATGGGGATTATCCCACGGGGATTCAATGGAGACATTCTCCCTAGTGAATTCGCCATATTCACCTCTATTGGTTTTTGTGGGCAATGGGGAATAAATGGGATCATCAATGGAGATTCTTTCATATGATTGCTATATATACATGGAATTACGCATTAAATAATCAAGTAAGTTATCAGTAAGTAAGGTTAATCATAATGCTAATATTAGCATAACGACCAATAATTATATCATATATCATATATAGCAATCATAGAGCAATCATATATATATATATGTATATATATATATATATATATTACATTTAATAGAAATTATTGAAGCTCAGAATTGAGAAAATAGATTGTAAGTGTATTCAGATGACGATTGATAATGAAAGTATATACGTTTCTCCTCTCACAAATCGAGTTGAGAGGGACTGATAAAATTATGTGTATATGTTAAAAATAAACGGTTTTAAAAATCATTTATCCCAAACGTACGCGCACTTGATGAGCAGTATATAATATATATTTTTTAAATATATTATATTATATTTTATTTTAAACTATTATATTATATTTTAATCTGATTGACCATCGATATAATCATCAGCATTTATTACAATTGAAGAAAATATTTGGTTCATATATGAGAATCAGCGACATCTACTCTTACTTAATTTTATTAATTCACCGCCGTTTGAGAAATATCGCATTCGGAAAAATTCTCATCGATCGATGGGTTCAATTGTTCTGCATTGAACCTCGAATATGGATTGCAACATCGTTAACGAATGCTGCTCATCATTCGATCAGTCGTCAATGAAGTGACATTATTGATAAATGTTGATCATTGTATAATTCGTAGTTACTTATTATTCAATGGGTATCCTTGGTAAATACTGATCATTTCATCGTTAGCCGCATTTGGGTTCCAATGAACATCTGTGGGAAATGCTGATCTTTCAGTTCATCCGCATTGACTTTCCAATGGACATCATTGGGTAAAGCGGATCATTTCGTTCATCAGCATTTACCTTCCCATGGACACCATTGGGCAATGCTAATCGCTCGATACATCCGCATTGGCTTTCCAATGAGCATCATTGAGTAATGATGATCATTCGATTCATCCGCATTGGCTTTCCAATGAGCATCATTGAGTAATGATGATCATTCGATTCATCCGCATTTGATGTTCAATGGATACCCATTCACTGATCAATGGTCAGCCCTGTACGCCATTGACAAATGCGGAAATCTCAATGGGTCCCCATTCATTGTCCAATGGAGTCGTATGAGTACCATTGGTTGCCATTGGCGATTCAATGGAGTTTTTTACTACGGGTAAAAAGCATCTATGTTATAGATGCTTTCTAGAATTTAATGTACCTGAAAATCTAAGTCCTAAGTCAATAAAATGTAATGCAAAATTGCAATAATCTATTCATCCATATTTTTCCATTCCCAAAATTGGAATTAAAATTTGGTCCATTACACATTACATTATAATATAATGTAATGTGCTATAATAATATAGATGCTTTTAAGAATTATAATATAGATGCCTTTTAGAATTTAAGGTACCTGAAAATCTAAGTTCTAAATCAATAATTATTAAATTAAATTAT
This sequence comes from Alloplasta piceator, assembly GCA_946863875.1. NCBI lineage: Eukaryota > Metazoa > Arthropoda > Insecta > Hymenoptera > Ichneumonidae > Alloplasta > Alloplasta piceator. Next base: position 12,547,130 of record OX333078.1, read on the forward strand.
TGAGACAAAAAATGATGACTAGCGAAATGTATTGTTAAAATAATCAATTCAGGAAAATATTGAAATAAAACAAAATTTAATCCTCGTTCTCATCATGTGAGGATAATTATTAAACTTGTGAATGTTCAAAATTTATTATTATTGTTTTTTATTCATTATTTATTTTATTTAAATTTAATTAAATACATTTATTGTTTAGATTTTTTTTTTATTTTATTAAAATTTATATTAGTAAAGCACGACTATGACATTTTTGTTGCTTCTTAATGGATTCGATTTTGGAACATTTTAGATTTAGTACTGAATTTTGAAACCATTTTGGAAAATGTTAAAAATATCATTAAAACTAAAGGAATTGAGCAAAGTATTTAAAAAATTAAATGGTTCATCACTTTGCTCAATTATTTTCATTTTTATGATTTTTTAATGTTCTCGTATGTTTTTTCATTTTTTATTTTTGAGACAAAAAATGATGACTGGCAAAATACGATGTTAAAATAATCGATTCATGAAAATATTCAAATAAAACAAAATTCATCGCTCGTTTTCATAATGTTAAGATAATAATGAAACTTGTGAATATTCAAAATTTATTATTATTGTTTTTTTATTTATTAATTATTATTTATTTAATTTAAATTTAATTTAATTAATTTATCATTTATTATTTTTATTTATTTTATTAAAATTGATCTTAGTAAAGCAATTACACCTCCTAATTTATTTAGGATTGAACGAAGAATCGCGTATGCAAATAGAAAATATTATTCCGGTTGAATATGAATTGGTGGAATTTTAGGATTTGCTAAAATAAAATTTTCTGGATCCTCTAATAAAAAAGTTTTAATGAAGTTAATGATTAAAAAAATAGAAATAAAAATAGAAAATCTTAATAAATCTTTTCATATAAAATATGAATGGAATGAAATTTTGTTTAAATTTCTATTAATTCGTAGTATTTTATTTGAACCGGTTTCGTGAATAAATATTAAATTAATAATCACTATTCTTAAAATAATGAAAGGTAAAATAAAATGAAATTTAAAAAATTGGTTTAAAGTTGGGTTATTAGCAAAATATCCTCCTCAAATTAATTCTACAATTATTTGTCCTAAATAAAGAAATGTAAAAATTAAATTTGTTATTGCTCCTCAAAAAAATATATGACCTCATTCTATAAAAGCTGTTAGTATAGTGATTATAAAAATTTAAACTCCTAAAATCAAAGTTAAAAATATTATGATCGATAATAAATTCCTCGACCATTTTCTGCCACGCAAAATTTCCTAGTAATAATCATATGCTTTTTTGACATCAAAGAACACACGAAAAAAATGTCAACTCTCAGAGATTACCAGAAAAATTGTTTAATTTCCATGTCATGAAATTTTCAAGTTTGACGTTTCGACTGGACTTTATTAAAAATGCCCGACGCCATTTTTATTGTCCATCGCGAGTAATTAAAATAAAACAAAAATTCCTGGGATATCCCCTAAGAAAAAAGTAGGTACATTATATATTTATGACTGTCCAAATTATGATGAGTGACCCGATGATCACGTTCAACGACCTGGGCTGGGTCAAGTCGGTCCATCTGTAACTTTACTCTAACGTCGTCCGTGTCTTCATTTTGGCGAAAAAGAAAAAAAAATATTGATACGGAGAAAAATAAAGTATCACCGTTTTTGTAGTTTATGGGTTAAGTATTATAGCAGGTATGAATGGGGCGTTCCATCCCAAATCGGACAGTTTGAAAAACTTTTTTTATTTCCTCAATTTTTTTATATTTTTTAGTACCCATCAAAAAGCCCTTTCTGTTAAATTTTGATATTTTTTTGATTACCCGTTCAAAAGATATTAAATTAACAAAAAAGCCGCTCTTTTTTTGGTATTTTGGTCATAACTTCTTTGCTAATGATCCAAATTAAGAGTTTTTTTTTCAAAATTTTTGTTTTTTTGATGGCCTTCTCATAAAAAAATCCAACAAAAATATTCGACGAGTTTTCGAATGAGTTTTTTGAGTTTTAAACTTCAAATCGCGTTTTTTAAAGTGAGTGTCATTTTTGATTAAAAAAAAACAATTTTGCTTTAAACATCTATCTATTCAACAATTTTTAAGACTAGTTCGATCGTGCAATTTCTTCAACTACTATTTTTTTCGATTTTTGAAAATTAAAATTTTTTTTTTTCATAAATTATTATGAATACCAATTTTTATTACTGTGTAGTATTTTTTTCAATATTTAGAATTTATTTTGACACTTTTTTATTGTTAACAGGTTCTTAAAATGAATAGTTAATCGTTAAGTCTGTTCACTGTGATTGACTTCGCAGTATTGTATCGCAAATAAAATCTTTCTTTTGCATCTAAATAATGTTTCTCAGGTGAAAATTTTACAGCAATATTCTTAAACTGTTGTTATTTGCTTATCAATTAATTATTAATTTTAAAAATCCGTTAACAATGAAAAAGTGTCAAAATTAATTCAAAATGATTAAAAAAATACTATATAACAGTAACAAAAATTGGTATTCATAATAATTTGTGAAAAAAAAAAAATTGTAATTTTCAAAAATCGAAAAAATAGTAGTTATTAAAATTCCACGATCGGACTATTCTTAAAAATTGTTGAATAGATAGATATTTAAAACAATTTTTTTTTACAAAAATAAAAAATAATACTCACTTTTAAAAACGCGATTCAAAGTTTAAAACTCAAAGAACTCATTCAAAAACTCATCGAATATTTTTGTTGTATTTTTTTCTGAAAAAGCCATAAAAAAACAAAAATTTTGAAAAAAAAACTTTTAATTTGGACCATTATTAAAGACGTTATGAGCAAAATACAAAAAAAGAGCGGTTTTTTTGTTAATTTAATATCTTTTGAACGGGTAATTTAAAAAATCACAAAATTCAACAGGAAGGGTCTTTTAATGGGTACTAAAAAATATTAAAAATTGAGGAAATAAAAAAAAGTTTTTCAAACTGTCCTATTTTGAATGGAACGCCCCATATACATCTGTGTTCGAGCGATGATCTCACCTTTGGGAATACAGCCGAGGAGCATCAGAGGGATTCGATGTGATTTTTTTTTTGCAACTTTATGTGATTTTTTGGGCTTCCGACAGGTGGCAGGATATATTTGAATAAACATGAAGTGAATGGCTTTCGTATATGCCGTTTATATTTTCTTCGCTCGATTTATGCTAATTCTTTTTGGTACCCAAACAGTCTGGAGAAAAGAAGGATATTGCTTCCATCGACCATACCAATTCCATTGGATCATTCAATTTGCACGATGTCATCGACTGATCGATTGATCGATTAAACAGGATCAAATTACAAATGAAGAATGTAATACGTAATCCATCCTGTTGGATTACAAATTACAAATGTAATTGGTAATCCGTCCAGTTCGATTACAAATTACAAATGTCGTCGGTAATCCGTCCGGTTCGATTACAAATTACAAATGTAATCGGTAATCCGTCCGGTTCGATTACAAATTACAAATGTCGTCGGTAATCCGTCCGGTTCGATTACAAATTACAAATGTAATCGGTAATCCGTCCGGTTCGATTATAAATAACAAATGTAATCGGTAATCCGTCCGGTTCGATTACAAATTACAAATGTAATCGGTAATCCGTCCAGTTCGATTACAAATTACAAATGTAATCGGTAATCCGTCCAGTTCAATTACAAATTACAAATGTAATCGGTAATTCGTCCAGTTCAATTACAAATTACAAATGTAATCGGTAATCCGCCCAATTGGAATACAAATTACAAATGTAACCTGTAATCCGGCCTATTGGATTACAAATTACAAATGTAATCCGTAATCCAATCAGTCGGATGATGAATTATAAATGTAATCCGTAATCCTATCAGTCAGAATACAAATTACAAATGTAATCTGTAATCTAATAAGTTGGATTACAAATTATAAATGTTATCCGTAATTCATCCAGTTGGGTTACAAATTAGAAATATATAATCGGTAATACGTCAGTTGGATTACAAATTACAAATGTAATCCGTAATCCAATATACGTTATTATTGATGTTGTGATTGTTGTTGTTACTCTCATGATCGCGTTAAACTTAAGAGGTTGAACTTTGTCCCGCCACTCGCGTCATTACATTTGTAATTTGTAATCCGACTGATTGGATCACAAATTATATTTGTAATTTGTAATGCGACTGATCTGATTATGGATTACATTTATAATTTATAATCCGACTGTTGGATTACGAATTATATTTGTAATTTGTAATCGAACTGGACGTAATTTAATGTGTAATCGGTCGTAATCCATTACGCAAGTAATCGATTATTGCCCATCTCGGCGTGCGACCTGTAATTCAGGAGGATATTTCGCTCAGGATCTCGGGTGAACATTTTTTAAAAATAAACATCCATCGCAAAATTGATCGATGATTTTTTTTTCGGTTCTTTTTATTGATACTTATAATCGGATAGTAATTTTTTAAATATCTCTACGATGCCATTGTATTTATAAAAATACGAAAATACGTCGGATCTTCAATTTTCTAATTTTTTCAAGATTCGCCGTATTTTATTTTTATTTTATAATTTAATGACCAAGAAAACTTGGTCTCATCGTGAGAAACGTTTTGGTTAATTAAAGAGGTTATTCGCAGTCAGGATTTAAAAAAAATCGATTTTTTTAAATTTCATTTTTGTAATGTACATATATTTAAGTATATACACAGAAAATTTCTATATTTTCTATATATTTTTTAGTAATTAATCAAAGGTTTTGTTTTACCTATAAATATTTTCCATTTTATAAACAATTTAAGTCAAATTCATTTAAGTCAGCTTTCATAAAAAATCGAGATTTTTTTTTTTGAGAAGCCGCTGTTTTGTTAAAAACGAATATTTTGCTTATTCCTTCGATTAAATACTAGATTATAAAAAAATTGAAAATTGATGAATTTGGAGAATTTTGAATTTAAAAAAATCGTGAAAATCCACTATCGACATAAAATTTTCGGTTAAATTTTTTAAATATAATACCTTGTATTGATCTTATGACATCCTGAAATTTTCGGAATTGCGTTTTTTTTTCAAAATTATAAGTTTTTGAATTTGGGAAAAAAAATTTTTTTTTTACGTGTAAGTTATGTAATGTTGAGCAATCATGCAATTTTTACTGCTCGAAATTATAAAATTACATGATTTCTCAACTGTACTTAACTTAGAGGTGAAAAAAACAAATTTTTTTTACCAAAATTCAAAAATTCATATTTCTGAAAAAAAGAGCAATTCTGAAAATTTCAGGATGTTTTAAGATCAATACAATGTATTATATTTAAAAAATTGAACCAAAAATTTAATGTCGATCATGGATTTTCACGGTTTAAAAAATTCAAAATCCTCCAAATTCGTCATTTTTCAAAAAAAAATTACGGAATTTTTTTTTTGTAGCGCCAAGTATACTCTGTAAGACGAATCCAGAACGATTCTTTCGTAACTATAATATTTTTCAAGATATTTAAAAAATCAACTTGAAAAATTGAAAAAATGGTAAAATTTTGAATTTTGCACAGCTTTCGAATTTCTTTTTTAATTTTTTTCCTTTCCTTTTCCTTTTTCCTTTCATGATAAAAGAAAACTTCTGAGCACATTTCATCGAAATTGAAAGGGTTCGATTCCAACTATTGGTCGATTTGACATGGAATGACCCATATAAATTTGTACATTGATAAATTAAAATGTCTTTCCAGAAAAAATTCTTGAAAAATCGTTTTTTTTCGGTTTCCTGACTGCGAATAATCCGTTAAATAAATTTATCTATGATAAAATATTATTTAAATATCGGTCTCATGGGTTTTTAATCGAGCCTATATTCGATTAGGTTGAAAATTTGAAAATTTGTTTATTTGAATTATATAAATCTTTTTTCTGGGCCTAATTTCGACAATTTCTCGGCGCGGAGTCCAATTTTCGTTAAGAATTAATAGCCCCACGCTCTGAATTACAAACTTGGAGTAAACTGGCTTAAGCAAACGTTTCAAACTTAATACATAATGCTAGAGTGAGGGAGATAAAGAGACCGGATACTAAAGCTAATGGACTAGAAGCGTTTAGACCGCTATGTACAGTAAATTATGGCTAGGGTACACACAAAGTACAAGACTGCAACGTCGCAAGTTAAACGACGCGGTTTCAAACACGATACCAAACTCTCCGATACACCTTCTCTCGCTTAGCTCCACCTTTTGACGTGATATCTCGTTACAATGTTCCTGGCGATGGCAATTATTACAGGGACAACTACCTAGGATCGTGAATTAATTCCATCAACCGAGCTTAAGGGGGTCGTCTAGTGTGAAACCTGTTTTTTAAATGTTTTTCTTCGAGATTTTTTTTTTTTTGACAAACCATTAAAATAAAATAATTTATAAATTGTGTATCATTTTTATGGGTGGGGGTCGAAGAGTCGACTAACCAATATTTCGAACAGCCGAAATCCCGAATTTCACGATTACGAGCGTTCGAATAACGAAGCGCCGAAATCTCGAACGCCAGAAAAGCGAAAGCGGAGAGAGCCGCCCCATGCGTAAGAGAGAGAGAGATGCGCCTCCTCTCTCTCTTACGCATGGGGCGGCTCTCTCGACTTTCTCTTTTCTGGCGATCGGGATTTCGGCGCTTCGTTATTCCAACGCTCGTAATCGTAAAGTTCGGGATTTCGGCCGTTCGAAATACACTTCAAAAAGTTCACAAAGTTTGTTCAAATGTTAATAAAAATGATACACAATTCATAAATGATTTTATTTTAATGGTTTGACAAAAAAAAATTCCCGAAAAAAAACATTAAGAAAACAGGTTTCACACTAGACGACCCCCTTAAGGATGTTGAGTCCCAAATCGCAAATGATAAGAAAATTCTGAAAATATGCTATGTTTTTGGATGAATTATTTAAGAGGTCGTGTAAAAATTTCACGACGATTAGGAAGCTCGTTATCGAACAATTAACATTAACAAATTAAATTAAATTAAATGTAGTCTTATGGAAACTGATGTAACTTTGCGATAAGTTTTTTTTGACCTCTCAATTCTTCAATATCTACCCTGTATTGAAAGCAATGTAAACAAAATGAAGTTTATTGATAAATTTTTTTTTATTTGTTTAAAAAATTGTTCTCAACAAAATGTTCATATTTTAATAACGAGCTTCGTAATCGACCTCTTGAATATTTCATACAAAAACATACCAATTTTTCAGAACGTTCTCATCGTTTTTCATTTTAACCCTTAAGGAGGTTGAAGTAATGATGATATAATTCTGAAAATTTAATATGTTTTTACATGAAGTATTCAGGAGGTCGTGTAAAAATTTCACGATGATTAAGAAGCTATTCATTGAACAATTATCATTGAAGGATTTCATAGGGACTCAACATCCTTAAGGAGCTTGATGTGCTTTTCAAATGAATATTTAATTTTTGTAAATTGTTTTTACAAATATTGATCGATCAACTGGATCAATTAATTTCTGCAATATTTAGGGAGGAATAATTGTGATAATTTTTTAAAATAGTTACACCAGAATAATGTCAAAAATATGGTATTATTGTCAACGAGAGATATTTGTTGTCAGAATAATTAATAAAAATATTGAGACCATTGAGACATCATTGATGAATTTTAATTTGAAATTTTGAAAATAACATTTAGTCTTATGGAATTTGTTTCCTTTTTGGCAATGAATATTTATCGTTAAGGATAATTTCATATTTTTAATATCATTTTGGTGCAATGACAAATTTCACGACAAATATTGATGGATCAACTGGTTCAATTAATTTCTCCAATATTTAGGAAGGAAAAATATTAATTGTGATAATATTTTTGTAATCGTTACACCAGAATAATGTTAAAAATATGAAATTATGGTTAACGAGCGAAATTTGTTGTCAGAATAATTGACAAAAATTTTGAGACCAATCAGACATTATTGATGAATCTTAATTTCAAATTTTTGCAATAAAAATTAGTCTTATGGGATTTGTTTCAATGATAAAAAAATAAATTGATAGATCGACAGAAATTAATTTTGAAATTTTTTAAATATTGATTTTGCCATTAAAAGGTTTGTAATCGTCTTGAAATTTTTACTGACCTTTTTAGTAATGAACATCTATCGTTTAGGATAATTTCATTTTTTAAATATAATTTTGGTGTAACGACCAATTTCACGACAAATATTGATGGATCAATAGGATCAATAAATTTCTCCAATATTCAGGGAGGAAAAAAATTAATTATGATCAAATTTTTTTAATCGTCACACCAGAATAATGTTAAAAATATGAAAATATTGTTAACGAAAGATATTTGTTGTCAGAATAATTAGTAAAAATTTGGAAACCATTGAGATATCATTGATGAACCTTAATTTCAAATTTTTGTGATAAAATTTAGTCTTCGTTTCAATGATAGGAAAATAAATTGATGATATAGACAGAATTTAATTTTTTAATTTTTCAATAATGATTTTTCTATTGAAAGGTTTGTAATTTTTTTGAAATTTTTCCGCGCTTTTTGGGAGTGAATATCTCTCGATAATTTTGTATTTGTAATATTATTTTGGTATAAAGACTCATCTATCTTAAACATAAACTTTTTCACGACGAATTTCGATTAGGTGTATTTTCGTTTAGTTTTGTCCAAAAATAATCTGCAATTTTTATTCGATTTCGGTTATAATTCTTTGATTCTCTATCAGTTCACAGTATTGATTTTCATCAATTATAAAATTTATAACGATTTTGTTTTTTATTTTTTGAAAAAATGAAACGAAAATACAGCTCGCCAAAAATTTTTCGATCGATCCCAGATTGTCAATTTTGTATTTTTTGCTTTTTTTGGTTTTAATAGGCATCATGTAATTCCTAAGTGAGAATATTTGAAAAATTTTCAAAGCTGCTTTTTAATGCCTCAGGAATTTTTTAGGATACTCTTAATTTAATTACGAATAAATTAATCGTCAATTGGGTATTTTTTGATTTTTCGTCTCATCCTAATTTTCATAGATTCATAAAATTCCTAGAATTTTTCGAAATTACTTTGCAAGCAAAATCACCAGACGTTTCATCAATGATCGTGTGAAAACTTTAAGGATCTTTGATCCCAAAGTGTTCGACACAAACGTTGGGATCAACGAGGGTTGTCATTGGAAAAGCAGCGGAAAACTACTGTGATTATACTCAATTGCAAGTTGGCTCACCGCTAATTACTGACTCGGTTAGATTTCCCAGATCCTCGAGAGACTTTATCCTGGAACGAGCTTTCGTCCTTTTGTTCCATTTTTTTTGAATCCAAAGTCAAAATCTCAATTGCCATTGAATTGTCCAATTTTTTAAAATCATTTTTTTCTTATCTCATCGATGAGTCATTTTTCTATCATAAAACTGACGACTAATTGTTTTTCGAGAGTCGTGGAAATAAAAATTATCGTCAATAACAAATTTCAAAATCTGTCTCAATTATTTTGCAGTTTTTGGGATAAAAATAAATAAATTTGGATTTTTTCGTTAAATTCAAGAATTCAATTATTTTGGATGCAAATTAGCGACGAATGATTCGGAACGAGTGATTTAAAGACTGATGAGACTGGTTGACTTTTTTTTTCCAACGAATTTTCCAACGACGATGAATGACGGAGAATTCGATGGAAGAATCTGCGAGATATCGATGTGGCTCTGGATGATGTCTGTCTCGTTATGGTCGTTGCATTCCCTTTGGTCGTGAGGCCATTTTGGTAATTTTAATTAATTGTAATCATAAGCGCAGAGTGCCCCCAGATGATAGTTACTGCCACGAGCTATGAAACACACGCGATAATTAATAAATAAATCGTCGACATGTTCGTCTAATTGTATTTCCATGAAAATGTATAAAGGGTCATTCCATGTCAAATCGACCAAGAGTTGGAATTGACCCCTTTCAATTTCGATGAAATTTGGTCAGAAGTTTTCGTTTTTAGTAAAACAAAGTTCTACCAAAGGAAAAAAATTCAAACATTTCTTTTCGAAAGTTATGCAAAATTCAAAATTTTACAATTTTTCAAATCTTTCAAATTTTTTATATATCTCGAAAACTAATACAGTTACGAAAAATTGTTCTGAATTCGTCGCAAAGAGTATGACTTAGACTACGAGAAAAAAATATCGTGAAATTTTTTTTTGAAAAATGATGAATTTGGAGAATTTTGAATTTTCAAAAATCGTGAAAATCCTGATCTCAAAAGATCCTGACATTTTCCGGATGGTGTTTTTTGTTTGAAAACTATACATTTTTTAATTTTGGTGAAAAATTTTTTTTTTTACCGCTCAGTTAAGTAAAGTTGAGCAATAATGTAGTTTTGTAATTTTGGGTAGTAAAAAAAGTAAAAGTAACAGTATTTTGGTGAAAAAAAAATTTGTTTACCAAATTTTTTTACCAAAATTCAAAAGTTTGAAGTATCTTTGAAACAAAAAAACCCCATCCTGAAAATGTCAGGATCTTCTAAGATCAGTACAAGGTATTATGTATTAAAAAAATGTAAGCAAAAATTTAATGTTGATCGTAGATTTACACGATTTTTAAATATTCAAAAATTCATATTTTTGAAAAACCAAAAAACACCTTTCTGAAAATTTCAGGATATTTAAAGATCAGTATAAGGTGTTATATTAAAAAAATTGAACAAAAAATTCAATGTCAAACTTGGATTGTCACGATTTTTGAAAATTCAAAATTCTTAAAATTCATCATTTTTCTAAATTTTTTTTCGGAATTTTTTTTTTCGTAGCCTCACGTATACTCTTTCAGACCAAATTATAACAATTTTTCGTAACTATAATAGTTTTGGAAATATCAAAAAAAAAATTGAAATATTTGAAAAATTGCGAAATTTTGAATTTTGCATAACTTTTGAAAACAAAATTTTTAATTTTTTTTCCTTTGTTAGAACTTCGTTTTATTAAAAACGAAAACTTCTGATCAAATTTCATCGAAATTGAAAGGGGTCGATTCTAACTCTTGGTCGATTTGACGTGGAATGACCCATATTTCGTGTTTATAATCGTATCATGCAAATGCACTGAGAAAACAGTTTATCTGTAGTAAAGAAATATTTTTAGTTGGCCCTTTACTTAAATATTTTTTAACTGTTACAAAATTTGTTATTTAAAAAATATTTTATCTGTGTCAAAATAATTTATCAACTGTTAAAAAATACTTCTTTAATTTATTAACTGTTAAAAAATAATTTATTGATAATTGATGTTAACTGTGAAAAATAGTTAATAATAACAGATCCTGGTACATTGTTTTCTCAGTGTGCTTTTTTTCTTTTATATTATATTTTCCCGTTAATGTTAGATCCAAAATTAAACCTACAAATTATGCCAAACCGAAACCACAAGCATTCATTTACTTTAAAAAAAAAATTTTTTTTTGCAAATATATTAGTTTGAACTAAGTTCAGGCATTTATGGGGAAAATATGGATTTGCATTTTCCGGACACTCAACTCATTTTTGATATAACGGCAATTAAACAAAAGCAGCCGAATAAAATAAAATAATAATAAATGAATAAAAATATATAATAAAATATAAATAAATGAAATTTAACGATAATTTTTTTCCCTCAGACCAGATTATTCCGGAAACGATTTATTCGCGACTGGAAAAATCCAAAGTGTTTCTGTATTTTTTATTTTATTTTTTTTCGTGGAAAGAAACGTGAGGTAACTTTTAATTTATTTTCTCACGCGAGAGAATTTACAACTGGTTTCATTAATTTCTCGTTTGATCAAAATTTCCAGCGGCAACCGCAAATTCTCGTAGGAACGGTTGAGTATAATCGACGATGACGGAAGAAGAGAAAGAAGAAAAGAAGGAGGTTAACGAAAAATAAATTTTAAGATTTGAGGTGTCCTAAAAATACTCTACTGAAAAAATGTGACAATGCGGCGAAAGATTCGTCACGAGAGACTTTTGATTCAATTTGAAAACTAAATTTTTTTTGATTACCTAAAATTAGTATGATTTTGGCTTGCTGAATAAAATTTAATTAAGGCGGTATTTTAGTCTAGAATTTTGAAGAAATCAATTTTTTTCTTGCATATTCTTGAAGTTTTGACCTCTACAAATATTTTATATTTCATTTATTATATAAATAAAATAATTTTATAAATAAAATATCGAAAAGAAATATTTTATTTGTGTAAAAATAATTTATTAACTGTTAAAAAATATTTATTTAATTTATTAACTGTTAACAAATAACTGATTTCACCATATTCAACTTCACATTTGTTAACAGTTATTAAATCATGATAAATATATGAATCTAGACCAGAATTCCGCCTTAATTCAGTGCTAAAATAAAATAGTTACGATAGCTCGATTATTTCATCGGTATTTGTCGATTTCATGCGGACAAGTCGAACGATGCAATAATCGATCTATCGATTTTTATAGATCTCCGGATTTTGAAAAACTTACAGCACAGTCCGGAATATCTGTTGGACTCTGACATTCCGTAATTGTTGCACGAAGGTCGACCGAATTGATAGGGCTGATAGCCGAGCACGTTTCCACTGTTGAGAAACGAGAGACGTGATTATCGAAGGAGTTGGAATGGTCGATCGACGTGTAATCGAGAACGATTGGGATGGAATGAGATGGAAAAAAACCGAGAGAAAAGAAAGGAAACAAAATGAGCAAAAAAGAAAAAATTCCGGGCTTTTCGTCTCGACCACTTTTTCCTTTTTTTCATCCCTTTCCAGGTTGCAAATATTGCATTATTTTTTTTAATACATTTGCATTTTCATTAACCATTAAAATTATTTTCACTAACCATTAAAATTTAATGGTGAATGGAAATTATTTTCACTAACCATTAAAATTTAATGGTTCATGGAAATTATTTTCATTAACCATTAAAATTTAATGGTTAATGGAAATTATTTTCATTAACCATTAAAATTTAATGGTTCATGGCAATTATTCTCCTTAACCATTAACTATTAAATTTCAATGGTTAATGGAAATTATTTTCACTAACCATTAAAATTTAATGGTTAATGGAAATTATTTTCATTAACCATTAAAATATAATGGTTAATGGAAATTATTTTCATTAACCATTAAAATTTAATGGTTAATGCAAATTATTTTCATAAACCATTAAAATTTAAGAGTTAATGGAAATTATTTTCACTAACCATTGAAATTTAATGGTTAATGGAAATTATTTTCATTAACCATTAAAATTTAATGGTTAATGGAAACTATGTTCATTAACCATTAAAATTCAATGGTCAATGGAAGTTGTTTTCATTAACCATTAAAATTTAATGGTTAATGGAAACTATGTTCATTAACCATTAAATTTCAATGGTTAATGGAAATTATTTTCACTAACCATTAAAATTTAATGGTTAATGGAAACTATGTTCATTAACCATTAAATTTCAATGGTTAATGGAAATTATTTTCACTAACCATTAAAATTTAATGGTTAATGGAAATTATTTTCATTAACCATTAAAATTTAATGGTTAATGGAAATTATTTTCACTAACCATTAAAATTTTATGGTTAATGGAAATTATTTTCATTAACCATTAAAATTTAATAGTTAATGGAAATTATTTTCATTAACCATTAAAATTTTATGGTTAATGGAAATAATTTTCATTAACCTTTACATTTCAATGGTTAATGGAAATTATTTTCACTAACCATTAAAATTTAGTGGTTAATGGAAATTATTTTAATGGTTAATGAAAATTATTTTCATAAACCATTAAAATTAATTTCATTAGCCATTAAAAAAGTAATGGTTAATGCATTACTTTTTCATTAAAAATTTCGCAACCCTGCTTTCCAGTATGGAATTGCAACCCTTACCTCGGCCCATAGTTGCAGACGTAATTCTTCGTGTATCCCTTATTGGGATCGTAGTAAAAGGAGTAGCCACATCCAATGAGAAAAGTATCACCCCAGACGATCTTTATTAAAAACATAAAATAATAATAATTGAAATCGTGCAATTACGATCAATTTATTTCAATTCTAAATTATCATCTAATCTAAAAAAGTGTTCGAAATATCTGAAAGTATTTTCCCATTGATTTTTGGGACAGAATCGACTTGAAAAATCGGCGATAATATTGTTCAAACCAGGGATGATCGATTCTTTGGAAAGAATCGATTCTCCAATCGATTCTGAATCGAATCAAGAAAATCGATTTTCTTGAATAATCGAATCCAAAGAATCGATTTCGTGAGAATCGATTCTTAAAAATCGTAAAAAAAATTACCTGCCTATTAAAGCTATGTGTTTGATGAGTTTTAGCTATGGAAAATGATTAAATTAGATTGATTTATTTTTAATACAAAATGATGAATACAAAATAATAGATATAAAGCAGTTTTCATTCTGGCTAAACATAGTTCGATTCTTTTACACATTTGCAGTTTTTAATATATTAAAAATATTATGAATATATTTAACAAATCAGACTTTTTTTCTATTACATAAGTTTCTATTGTTTAAAGATATTTTGTATATTTTTACTTTCGATTATTCTTTTCCGTTGGATCATGTTTTCAATGTTTTAACTTTTAATTTTTTTTACTCTTTTTCTCACGTTTTTAAATTTTCACATACTTTTTTTTTCTTTCAACCTTGGCGTTGATGTTTCATAGAGTTTTGTCAATCTTTATTTAATTGCCAATCTTTGATACATAATGAATTTAATAAAAAATCGTATTTGCGATTTTTAAGGTCAAGAATCGATTCACCCAAAGTTCGAAAAACAAAGAATCGATTCAAAAGATCAATTTTTTGAACAAAAGAATCGATCTTTTAAAGAATCGGATCAGAATCAAACATCCCTAGTTCAAACTATGACGCGATTTTTGAAAATATTCCAAAAGTAGTTTTTTTGGAGTATCAAAAAAATGAAAAAAGTTTGCTCGAGCTTTTTTTCATTGAATGAAAGTAACTGAAAGTAATTTTGATACATTGGATTGATTGTTTTTTTAATTTTCAGTCTTCTGTGAGGGGAAAAAATTCATAGTTCTTATTTCTTAATTTAAAAAAAAAAATTCATCATGCTCAATTATTGCAAAAAAAAATTCTTATTTAGATCCTGCTATATAATTATTAACAAGAAAGAATTATAAAAAAATGGGGAAACCATGTGTGAATTTTGCACATTTTTTTTTACATAATAAGAATAAAGTAAGAAAAAAGCTTTTTCCTGGGAGACCAAATAAAAAGAACCTTCGGGCTCTTTTCTGTAGCTCAGAATCTCCGAAGTGAGACGTGGAAGGAAGAAATAATTGTTCGTGCGAAACGCATATATATGTAGACTCGAATTTAGCGAGTGAGAAAGAGCGAGAGAGAGAGAGAAAGAGAGAGAGAGAGAGAGAGAGAGAGAAAAGGAGTTCGAAATTACGTACCTGTGTGTAATGGCCCGTAGCTGGACTGTAGCCGGCGTGATAGTGTTGTACCTCGTTGAACCAGCCCGAAATTTGTCGCCTCCAATTGGGCTCGGAGTCGTAGGGCCCCGGGGGCCTCGTAGTCCAGGTACGAGCTATGTTCTGTCCAACGGCGAATCTCCCTGAAGAATCACAACGATTTAGTTACCCCAGTGCCAATATGTAACCCTTCGTGCCATGTGTTCTATAAGTTAATTTCAATAGGGTCAAGAATAGATAAACGTTTCTCGATTAAGAGAGTATTCTGATCTAGAATTTTGAAAAAATCAATTTTTTTGCATATTCTTAAAGCTTAGACCTTTAAGAATATATCCCCGAAAGAAAATTTTTTAGTTCCAATAATTTACGGAGTTATAGCTATTTTAGTGACGCAGCAACTATGTCTGCCACGTCACCGTAACTTCAAAGGGGTATTCTGGTATATAATTTTGAAAAAAATAATTTTTTTGTGTATATTTTTAAAGTTTAGACCTTTAAGAATATATCCACGAAAGGAAATTTTTTAATTCCAATAATTTATGGAGTTATAGCTATTTTAGTGACGCAGCAACTATGCTTGTCACGTCAGCGTAACTTTAAGGGGGTATTCTGGTCTAAAATTTTGAAAAAATCGATATTTTTTGCTTGTTCTTAAAGTTTAGACCTTTAAGAATATATCCTTGAAAGGAGATTTTTTAGTTCCAATAATTTACGGAGTTATAGCTATTTTAGTGACGCAGCAACTATGCCTGTCACGTCACCGTAATTCTAAGGGGGTATTCTGGTATATAATTTTGAAAAAAATAATTTCTTTGTGCATGTTTTTAAAGTTTAGACCTTTGAGAATATATCCACGAAAGGAAATTTTTAAATTCGAATAATTTATGGAGTTATAGCTATTTTAGTGACGCAGCAACTATGCCTGTCACGTCACCGTAACTTTAAGGGTGTATTCTGGTTTAAAATTTTGAAAAAATCGATATTTTTTTGCATGTTCTTAAAGTTTAGACCTTTAAGAATGTATCTTCGAAAGGAAATTTTTTAATTCTAATAATTTACGGAGTTAACTAATTAGTGATTGGTAACGGTCGAAAAATAATCTTTCGAAATTTACCATAAAATGGCATATGAAAAATATGTCATATTCATGAGAAAATGTTCAAAATCGATAATTTGAAAAATATTTATATTCACGAGAAAATTTCCAAAATCGATAATTTGAAAAATATTTATATTCACGAGAAAATTTCCAAAATCGAACAACAGGCATTTTTCAGAGAGGCCAAAATGGCTTTTTTTTTATCGTTATTGCTTTTTGTTTTAGAATTTAGTATGGACGTAAAAAATTCTACTGATGTAAAACGTCGTATGCAGCTTGGACGAAAACCACGATGCATTTTGTTTTGCACGAGTGACCCATCCTACAACGGATGGCAATTTTATAAACGATAAAAAACAACTTTAAAAATATTTTCGAACAAAAATTGCTTTTTTTCTCGAAGTACGATATAAACTCTCGGACTTTATAGCGAGGGGGAAAAAAGCATCCTCCAATGTATGAATTCTCGCAAGTTTTTTTTTTTAATAACAAAATCTTTATGCTTCAATAAAATAATTCAATATGAGGAGCACAAAATTTGATTTTATGAATGATTTATAGTTTTTTATTTTTTAACAATAATGCTTATCTCAAAACTCAAGATTTCGATTCAATTATAAGGATTTTTAAATCCAAATAATTTTGATGAAAAAAATTTTTCTCGATCAATTGTTTTCGATTTATTTCCTATTTGACAGAAATTTGAAAAATTAGAGAAATAACGTTATTATACAAAATTCCACGAGAATTCTTCGATTTAGATTATCTGGAGGAATGTAAAAATCTCGTACAGTGTTTTTTATTTTTTTTCCCCAATCGGGAGAAAAAATTTAAAAAAAATCGAATTCTCCTAAAAAACAGGAAATCGTTGGGCTGATCCAAGTGTGATCGAAGCATTTATTATTCTACCCTTTTCCGAGCAATAAATTTCACATTAAAGCTCGTATATATTAAGCGTTTGGTCATTGAAATAAAAATGTTACTTCCGTGCATCCCTGAGCCACGATTTAATTCGAACGAAATCTGGGCAACCGATAAAAATGTGACGCCTCGGGGCGTGTAAAAAAAAAGTCACTCGAGCAACGAGGTCGTGCTTCGTCGAAGGTTCATCGAGTGAGGGTTGTGCGAGTGTGACGGATGAAAAAAAGGGGCGAAAGAGAGAACAAAAAAAAAGAAGACTTGGATAGTCGATTGAGGTACTTCGATCAAACGGCAACGAGCATCGAGTGAGGAAGTTAAAAATCGTGCCGAAGAATTCGTGAGATGAAAATTAAACGAGCCATTGACGTAATTGTGGTTTTTGTGGCAAAAAAATGTGACGATTGATTGGTAAATTTTTTTTGTTTCTATCAGCGTTAAAAAATCAAGTAAATGAAACACGATTTAAAAATCATAGACTATTCTTCCCATTCTAAATAAAAAAAATATTACCATCAGGATTATTTCCAAAAATAATTGTAATTATTAATATTATTAATATTTTGATAAATTGATAAAAAATTGGTAGAATAAAATGATTAAAATGATTGGTAGGATAAAATTGTTGTCTCTATCAGGTTTAAAAAATCGAGCAAATGGAAAACTATTTAAAAATCAGAGACTATTCTTCCCATTCTAAATAATAACAATATTACTATCAGGATTATTTTCAAAAAGAATTGTAATTATTAATATTATTAATATTGATATTGCTGATTAATTGATAAAAAATTGGTAGGACAAATGATTAAAATGATTGGTAGGATAAAATTGTTGTTTTATCAGGTTTAAAAAATCGAGCAAATGAAAAACTATTTAAAAATCAGAGGCTATTCTTCCCATTCTAAATAATAACAATATTACTATTAGGATTATTTTCAAAAAGAATTGTAATTATTAATATTATTAATATTGATATTGTTGATTAATTGATCAAAAATTGGTAGGACAAATGATTAAAATGATTGGTAGGATAAAATTGTTGTCTCTATCAGGGTTAAAAAATCGAGCAAATGAAAAACTATTTAAAAATCAGAGACTATTCTTCCCATTCTAAATAATAACAATATTATTATGAGGATTATTTTAAAAAAGAATTGTAATTATTAATATTATTAATATTGATATTGCTGATTAATTGATAAAAAATTGGTAGGACAAATGATTAAAATGATTGGTAGGATAAAACTGTTGTCTCTATCAGGTTTAAAAAATCGAGCAAATGAAAAACTATTTAAAAATCAGAGACGATTCTTCCCATTCTAAATAATAACAATATTACTATCAGGATTATTTTCAAAAAGAATTGTAATTATTAATATTATTAATATTGATATTGTCGATTAATTGATAAAAAATTGGTAGGACAAATGATTAAAATGATTGGTAGGATAAAATTGTTGTCTCTATCAGGTTTAAAAAATCGAGCAAATGAAAAACTATTTAAAAATCAGAGACTATTCTTCCCATTCTAAATAATAACAATATTACTATCAGGATTATTTTCAAAAAGAATTGTAATTATTACTATTATAATATTTGTAATTAATTCATAAAAAAATTAGTAGGATAAAATTTTTAAATTGATTGGTAGGATAAAATTTTCGACTTTACCAGCGTTAAAAAATCGAGTAAATGAAACACGATTAAAAAATCAGAGACTATTCTTCATATTTCAAATAATAACAATATTACTGTCAGGATTATTTAAAAAAAAATCGTAATTATTACTATTATTATAATGTTGATTAATTAATAAAAAATGGGTGGGATAAAATTGTTGTCTCTATCAGCTTTAAAAAATCGAGTAAATAAAACACGATTAAGCAATCAGAGATTATTTACGAAAAGAATTGTGATGATCAATATCATTCTATTGTTAATTAATTGATAGAAAATTGGTAAAATAAAATGATTAAAATGATTGGTAGGATAAAATTCTTGTCTCTATCAGCTTTAAAATAATAACAATATTACTGTCAGGATTATTTCCAATAAAACCGTAATTATTACTATTATTATAATGTTGATTGATTAATAAAAAATTGGTAGGACAAATTTGTTGTCTCTATCAGCGTTAAAAAATCGAGTAAATGAAACACGATTTAAAAATTAGAGACAATTCTTCCTATTTCAAATAATAACAATATTACTATCAAGATTATTTCCAATACAAATCGTGATTATTACTATTAATGAAATGTTGATTGATTGATAACAAAAATTGGTAGGATTGAATGATTTTTGAAATTTGTTCGAAAAAAAAATTCGTACAATTTATTACTATTAATGAAATGTTGATTAATTGATAAAAAAAATTGGTAGGATTGTATGATTTTTTTAATTTGTTCGAAAAAAAAACATTGGAACCTACAATTTTTTTTACTTCTTTTCCTAAACGAGAAAGTGCATTTTGGTGCTATTTTCTCTCAAGTGCATTTCCACGTAACGCGTAATACGATTAGATATTTTTTGCTCGATTCGCTTCACTTACGGACATTTCTGGAATTGTCGTGACCTTCCTCACAATTGTCAGCCCATCTTTGAGCGACTCCGGCAAGCTCATCGTCCCATACCTGCGAAAAAGGGATGAAAGTAGTGAGGATCAGTGCCAGAGCAGACGAGCACGATTTTTCTTTTTTCCTTTTTTTTTTCGTCATGAGATTCCATGCAGCGGACCGATCGAAGAGATCGAGTCTTTCCATTCCCTCTCCCCGGACACTCTTTCATCGATCCGATAGGATTTTCACGTGGATTACACGAGCATCCATTAACGCTTGCCTATAAAGCTCAATCGAACGACGTTCACGTTCGAACTAAATCCCTTTCGTGATCTCTCCATCCCTCATTCCAGCTCTTATTTTCAATTTTCCATCGAATTCCATTAATCCGATGATTTTCAACGTTTTTTTTTTTTAATTGATACTCCGGATATTACGTATAGATAATTAATAGATAATAATGAATATATGATGAGGTAATTATCAAGATCAATCTTTTATAGTTTTAGACACATTTTACAGCATTAAGGGGGTATTCTGGTCTGGAATTTTGAAAAAATCAATCTTTTGTCATTTTTAATTAGTTTTTAATTTTTATTTTTTTACTATTGTAAAAAAATTGTAATGAATAAAGCTTCAAAAACGCTTTTTTTGTTCAGACAGTCGCCATTTTGCAAAATTTTTTTACCCCAACTTTATCAACTTATAACTTATTTAAATTTCTATTTTTACTATCAATTTTTTTTTGTTTATTGTCAAAGTATTAATAAATATAATGTTTAAAAAAAATGGTAAAAATACGTTTCTTTTTATTGAACTCGACGAAACGCTCGAAATGTATGTCTCTAAATCAGAATACCGCCTTAATTGAAGATTGAGATAAATAAATAATGTACTTGTACTTATTTAAATCATTTACACAATGTAATAATGTCAATATAGCAAAATTAAGTAATGATCGATTATCAACGTGAATTTAAAAAAAAACTGAAGCCCTCAATTGATTCTCTGGAAATTCAAGT
Organism: Alloplasta piceator; assembly: GCA_946863875.1. Lineage (NCBI taxonomy): Eukaryota > Metazoa > Arthropoda > Insecta > Hymenoptera > Ichneumonidae > Alloplasta > Alloplasta piceator. Next base: position 12,568,250 of record OX333078.1, read on the forward strand.
TTTAGCTCAATAGCTCTAAAATTATAAAAGTTGGAGCATTCTCAAGCATTCTTTCAAAATGAAAGTGAAATTTCACCTTCAAGTGATTTTTTCTAAATGGAATCTGATCAACTTAATTTAACTCGACTAAACTAAATAACCTGACCTTGACTAAATTTAACCTCAACAACTTAAAACAAAAATTATTAAGAACACAAAAATCCGGATTACTTTTCCGAACACAAATTCTCACGTTTTTAGACTTTTCGAAAATACTTGAACGAGAATCCCAATTTTTTTTTGCTTTCCATGTAAAAAAAACTTCATGATCGACAAGAAAAATCAAGTAGCAAGTGAAAATGACAATCTCTGTCTCACACAACATATTTTCATGCGGATATACACAGATCTATAAGTTTTTTAATATATGGGAATTGGCCATGAGGGGCTTTGTAGAGTTGGCAAAAAAAAGGAAAAAAGTCCTGCGAGGAACGAATGAGGTGGACGTCGCAAAAAGATGGAAAATTTGATCAAGATTCTGTAAACAAATTTTTGTTTTTTGCATCACGCTGTATTTTTGTTACCGATCAATATTTATGATGGCAAAAAATTGATTTTTGTAATAAATAGCTATTACAAATGTCAATTAGATTTTCAGAAATATACACGGTCAAGGAAAAACTTACCATTTCCATCATATTAGCTGCAGCAGGTTGTCCATTGATATTGCCAAGTGCAACCGACTGTCGAAGTCGATTGTGCTCGTCCAGAATTGCTTGTTTATCCTGGCAGGTTACACCGGGAGGTCTTCCTGCAAATAATAGAAAGAAAAAAAATAATTTCCTTTGGTCTCGATCCTATATTTATTTTTTTAATTATGCTGCTTCATACCCGTAGTAAAAAACTCCATTCGTCGCCATTGAAAAATCCCCATTCATTCCCCATTGCCAAAATAACCAACGGAGATGAATGCCGAATTGCCTAAGGGGATTTTCGCCATTGAATTCCCCATTTGAAATCGAATGAGGATTTTCTAATGAGGATTAACTTCCCCATTTGAAACGGAATGGGGATTATCCTATGGGGATTCAATGAAGAAAATCCCCATAGGCAATTCGGCATTCATCTCCATTGGTTTTTGTAGGCAATGGGGAATGAATGGCGATAATCAATGGAGATTCTTTCATATAGTAAAAAACTCCATTCGTCACCATTGAAAAATCGCCATTCATTCCCCATTGCCAAAATAACTAATGAAGATGAATGCCCAATTGCCCAAGAACATTTTCGCCATTGAATTCCCCATTTGAAATCGAATAGGGATTTTCCAATGAGGATTGACTTCCCCATTTCAAACGAAATAGGGATTATCCCATGGGCATCAGTCGGCAAGAACTCCTTGCATGGATTTTCTGGACACCGACTTCTGCTAATATTCCGTGCTCACACTCGTCTAGATAAGCATACTCTTCGCATAATCCGTATGGGAGTTCAGCCGGTTGCCGTCCTGCGACATCTCGCGCCAAGTCTCGGAACTAACGCGACGCGGTTTCCAATGGACATCTTTGGGTAATGCTGATCATTCAGTGCATCCGCATTTACTTCCCAATGGACATCATTGGGTAAAGCTGATCATTTCGTTCATCAGCATTTGCCTTCCAATGGACACCATTGGGCAATGCTGATGGCTCGGTCCACCAGCATTTGCTTTCCAATGGGCATCATTGAGTAATGGTGATCATTCGGTTCATCCGCATTTGCTGTCCAATGGACGTCATTGGGCAATGGCGACTTTTCAATGGATATCCATTCACTGATCAATGGTCGTTCCTATACGCCATTGAAAAATGCGGAAATCTCAATGGGTCCCCATTCATTGTCCAATGGAGTCGTATGAGGACCATTGGTTGCCATTGGCGATTCAATGGAGTTTTTCACTATGGGTATGACAAAATATATGCAAAAATGTAATCGCAGCATCGCTAAAAAAATATTTGATATGTTAAATATATTTAATATATTAATTTCTATATTTAAAATATGGGTTATTCCATTACAAATGGACCAAGAGTTGGAATCGACCCCTTTCAATTTCGATGAAATTTGGTCAGAGCTTTCGTTTTCAATAAAACGAAGTTCCACCAAAAAAAAATATTTCGATATTTTTCTTCGCAAGTTATGCAAAATTTAAAATTTCACAATTTTTCAAACCTTTCAAGTTTATTTTTTAAATATGTCGAAAACTATTATAGTTACGGAAAATCGTTTTGAATTCGTCTGAAAGAGTACTTGGGGCTAAGGAGAAAAAATATTCCGAATTTTTTTTTGAAAAATGATGTTTTTGGAGAATTTTGAATTTTCAAAAATCGTGCAAATCCAAGTTTCGTATTAAATTTTTGGTTAAATTTTTTTAAAAATAATACCCTGTACTGATCTTAAAAGATCCGGAAATTTTCAGGATGATGTTTCTTCGTTTCAAAAATATAAATTTTTGAATTTTGGCAAAAAAAATGTTTGCTTACCTTTCAGTTAAGTAAAGTTGAGAAATAGTGTAGTTTTGTAATTTTGAGCAGTAAAAAAAGTAAAAGTAACAGGTACTTAGATTTTAAAAAAAATTTTTTTTACCAAAATTCATAAATTTATATTTTTCGAACAAAAAACACCATCCTGAAAATTTTAGAATCTTTTAAGATCAGTACAAGGTATTATATTAAATAATTGAACTAAAAATTTAATACGGAACTTGGATTTTCACGATTTTTGAAAAATAAAAATTCTCCAAATTCATCATTTTTCAAAATTTTCTTTCGGAATATTTTTTTTTTTTCGTAGCCCCAAGTATACTCTTTAAGACGAATTCAGAACGATTTTTCGTAACTATAATAGTTTTCGAGATATTAGAAAAATAAATTTAAAAGATTTCAAAAATTGTGAAATTTAGAATTTTGCATAACTTTCGAAAAAAAAAATTTTTATTTTTTTTCTTTGATGGAACTTCGTTTT